>VCRD01001749.1:15233-76650 GCA_006783055.1 Trinorchestia longiramus
ATGATTAAATGTGATTAAAGAATCATGTTCGCAAAGGTTCGAACCTCACACCTGCAACACAAAGAAGACAGCATGTTAGCAACGGTTAAAGGGTGAGTACATTTTTTTGAGACACCCTGTACACAACAAACCTTAAATACAGATGAGAAAAGATTGTAAGCCAGTTGAAAGGACAATCTTTAAAAATGAAGAAACTTGTAAAAACTAAATTTAAACCAAATATTTTGAGTCAATTTAATATTATGTTAAAATTAATTCGTTGAAAAATTTAAATGCTAAGGAAATTTAAATAAAACCATCACAAATTTCTCGCATGCAGGAAAAACTTGAGACTTGATGCGCTTAGCGATTTTTAAATTATCTTTTTAAGGAACCGAGAAATTTTGGTCACAAAAAGTCTTTGTCTTAGGAATTGTGAGTAGAAAATCGGAGCTTGGCGAAATTCTTACGTTAGTTCAGTTTTAAGGGAGGGGCATCATGTTCTTTTAAAGTAATCGAGCTGTAAATCTACAATTCCTTGCAAACGCCTACAGCTTTAGAACTCAAAGAAAGCGATTTTAACTCAAAGTTCAAGCAGGAAAGTAGGTGGTGGAGAAGAAAATGGTCACAGAGCCGCATAACGGCAGTTCTGGATCGGCTACAGTGATTCACTCTGCTACATTTAACATCGAGCTTTGATGCATGGGTCCAAAAGCTGTCTCTCTTCCCTCATCCCCTGCAGTGTTCGCAGTGCCTAGCCTCATAAACCTGACTTCTGTCGCCCCCGTGTCTTGTTTGTTCTATTTACGAGCCCGAGCCCCACTGGAGGAATAGATCTGACTTCACTTGGACTTACAACTAGAAATCTCTTCCACTTCTTCACCAGAAAGTCTTTGGTTCTGATCTCTCTGTTGGTTGAGAATATTACTGAAGAGGATTTTCAGAGGTTTAAAGTTTTTTCGCAATTTGGCAAAATCAATTGAAATTTCATTCCGTATTCAGTGTGTTTTCAGGAGTTCTCGTTAAGTTCTCGTTAAGCTCGTTAAACTCATTTTAAATTCTCCTTAAGTTCTCGTTAAACCTAAACCACCAATACAAAATTTTTTCAGAAAAAAGTTGTCTCGAAGCTAATAATTTTTTCCAATTAGATCACAAATTCGATATATGTGAAATTTTCGGCGGAATTTTAGGAAAGTAACCTGCATGATTAGGAAGTCTCGAATGGAATCCTGAATATTTGAATGAGTTTTGCATCAGTGACTCATTTTCTAATTTATTCCCTCAGAGTCATCACCAACCGCAATCCCAAACTCACAGCCATTTTCACCTACAAAATAAATGTTTATAAAATAGCCTAGGCAGATATTAAGGTTCTTACAGTAATGTAAACAGCAGACTGGTCTTTCAGTTCCATCCACCATCGACGGTGCGAGACAGAAACAAACATAAACATGTACATGCAATGCCTACGATCAATTGTATTAAAATAAGGTAGACTTTTGTTTCTAGATTACGAGGGTCGTCATTTTGTGCACAGATAATGTCTCACTAAAAGAAGTTATCAGTTCTCTCGTTCCCAGGATCATGTTTTCACAGCATATAAGGAACGAGGACTTCGGAGGTCGTAGAACTGAGTCAGTTTTCTGAGAATAGAATAGAATAGAATAGAATGATGCTATAGGAACGAACCTTCTGGCCCATTCTTGGGTCGGATAATTACTTCGATAATTATTCGGTTGTTTTACCCAAGTCCCATGCCGTATTTCTAGCCGCGTCAACCATGTCGGCAGCGGGATTCGAACCCGGGTCTTTCCGCTCGCAAGCAGATTCGCTCACCAGTCGACCAAGCTGAGTAAGAGTTCGGATTGAATATGAAAAATTTTGAATTCTGAGTTTGTATTGAATATTTTATTTGAATACATTCATGAATAGTGAATAAGATTCTTAGCCAGTGAGGATACAAAAAATTATGTTATTTTCATGACCTAATTTTAAAGCTCTAATTCATGCGGAAGTAAAATCACTAATTTTTTTTATGGCATGAGTATACAGATTTTGCTCAAGCAAGGAGCTACTACCCAAATTTTGAGCAAGAAGCTAGCATAAAAATGAGCTCAAACAATGCCCTTCATTTTTGACCGACGACAATTGTATTCTGTTCGTAAATGTGATGCTTATTTACTAAGGCGTTAAGAAAGAATATTCACTCGAAGCAATTAAACGTGTTGATTATTCATCAGAAAATAAATGAACGGGAAGAAATTTCGGAAGTTTCATACGAATGTAAAATACAACAGGTGCAAAATGTCTTGTAAGTGACCAACGAATGGTAAATTAATACTGAGACACGAACAAGCCTCAAGCAGATTTTTCCTGCTTAGAATTCTGACTTTGAAATCATTGTCACTGCATGCAGGGCTTGATTTGAATCCTAGAGCAAGGCAAGTAACATTTGCAGGACACACTAGCCGCCAATATTTGACTGAAGGATGGACAAGCAATATTTGACTGCATGATGGACAGGAAATATTTGACAGCATGATGGACAGGCAATATTTGGCAGCATGATGAACAGGAAATATTCGATAGCATGATGAACAGGCAATATTTGATAGCATGATGAACAGGAAATATTCGACAGCATGATGGACAGGAAATATTTGATTTTGGACAGCATGATAGACAGGCTATATTTGACAGCATGACGGACAGGCAATATTTGACAGCATGATGGACAGGCAATATTGACGGACAAAATTAACCAGCAATATTGACATTCAACGCTATCAGGCAAAGATTGGCCCGCAAAATCAACAGGCATGACTGGCAGGCAAAATTGACAGGCAAAAATATGAGGCATGATTGGCAGGCAAAATTGACAGGCAAGATTAAAAAGCAGCATTTCATACTTAGCTCGAGGGTATGTAGCGCATGTCAGAAACATTTACAACGAATAAGTGGAATCAACTGAGAAATAAAAATTTGTCAGCCGCAAAATTTTTCAAATAAAATCACCGCAGACTCTGTGTCAATATGAGCAAATAAAAATCTCCACATCGCAAAACTGATTTTCCCTTTCCACACATAATTCAAGGTTCTGAGGTCTGTGCAGGTCATTATTTTTAGGCATCGAGGGATTAAAGTATCAGTACGAGGAATCTTTACCAACATCGGCCCCAGAGTCTCCATTCCAAACATCATTCTTAGACACAGAGCGGTCCAAACATCAGTTTAGAAGTCTTTCGGTAGAAACATCGTTCTGACGTCGGACCAGAGATCAGTCCTAGATATCTTTCTAAGTTAATACTCATTAATAAACACTCAGTGTTTCAAGCAAACTGTCCAAATATCAGTGCTAAGAATCTATCAGATACAACATCGGTTTAACCGTCAGTCAGGAGAATCTACTAGTTCAAACATCGGTCTAAACCTCAATCATGGTAATCTATTATGTTAATTTGTAGACCAGACATAAATTTCAGGCCTCAAGTTGCCCCACTTTTTTAGTTTTACCCAGTTTATCATCAGTGTTATACAAAAAATGCAGAATCGAATAGGAAAATGCTCCCAACATGGAAGAGGAAGGAGCGCGTTTTTGCGGTCGAAAAATGTTTTCAGGAGCACGTGTTATACAATCGATCTGAATTTGAATTTATTTTTGTCCCAACCAATCACATGTTAAAAAAATCATAAAGCTTAAATACCAAAAAATTTGATAACCACAAGACTAGATTACCACAATATTTGGGTAGGAAGTCAGTTGGTGTTACAAGCTTAAGTTTACGGAATAAAAAGCTCTGGTTTGTAATCCAAGTTCAACATTCAAACAAATGTTTGTGAAATCTGTACTGCGATATCTTTATTAGCTTGTTCATTTATTGTTTTGGTAAAGAACGTGTTGCAGTCAATGAATAACGGGTCGATTCTGTTAGTCTGGCAGCGTTTGTGTACTTTACCTAACCATAATCAAGACCCACATGCTCGTACAGCTCAAAATAATCAAAAACCCAAGTACTCTTCCGGCTCCACGTCGTGTTTAGTATTCAAGAAGCTCCACTGTACCCTAAACGACCTTAGATTACCTGAGCCCAACGGTGTACGGGCCCAGGGGCTTCTTATTAAACGAGAAAGCTCTCAGATGATTGTTATTGACTCCATGTAATCGTAGAAACAAACAGAGAGAGATATTTGATAGCATAACGACATTGCGTGCAGAAGTTTTTTTGTGATGTACGTATTTTTTTGCCTGTGTTTCATTAATATTGCTGAGCTAACAGTGCGTTGAAATGACATTGCATGATGCTGAAGATCCGATTCAGAATTTGTGTGAGCTGTCTAGGGAAAAATCAGAATGGAAATCCTTGAAGAATATGAACGATTGGAGGGATTACCGCGAGTTTTCGAGGAGGCTTCTAGAGGGAATCCCTCCAGGGGAACGAGAGGCAAAATGCTTGCAAAGTTACGAGGGAAAAGTTGAGTTATAATTCTTGTAAGGAACATAGAGGCAGAATTCCAGCCAAATCTAGATAGAGATTTTTAAATTAAAGTCCTCGTTAGAATACGAGCGGATAATTCTTGTGGCCAGGCTAAACTGAACCTACAATCTTTTAACCAATTGGAGATGCTGAATTCTAGCAAATCTCGAACCAGACTTCTTGCAAGTATGTTAGCCGTTGAATTCAATCGAAATTCAGAAGAGAGATTTAGCAGAGATCCTAGAAAGTATTTGAGCTGAATTTCTAGCGGGAAACCTTATGATTCTCTATTGTGTTTGTCAATATTTTTCGAGAGTGAATGTGAAGGTCGAACTCGAATTGAGGCTGATACTCACGCAGTAGGTTGGAATTACTGCAGCAAAATGTATAATAGAAATACAGTATAATGCTGTAGTTTTGCAAAGCAGAAGTATCATAGCAAATGTGATAAAATTCCATCATAAATACTTTGTTGTAAATTCCTTAGGAATTGATGTTTGATGTTTGGGTGGTATTGCCAGTAAACACTGATATTTTTTATTATACTAGTATTATACACTCTTCAAAATCGAATTATTATTCAATAAAGACCTGCTGATCTATTCGTGTCAACTCTTCGTTTGATTGTATGACCTCATATCTACGAGCACCGAGCTAGTATTTAAATAATTGGAAAACAATTCCTCCTTTATATATAACAAGACATTTTAGTGTTGCTCACGAGTGACGAAACATGAAAAGATAAATCCTTAATGTTTACCCTTCAGGTATGCAGATCCTATTTTGGCCGTGATAGCAGAGCTAAGTCTATTGGTGGCATGCAGCATCAATACACAACATTAATACATAACACCATCTAAAATATCCACTATGAAAATATAACGCTATCCAGAATATCCACCATTAAAATATAACGCTATCCCGAATATCCACCATTAAAATATAACGCTATCCAAAATATCCACCATTGAAATATAACGCTATCCAGAATATCAACCATTAAAATATAACGCTATCCAGAATATCCACCATAAAAATACGACGCAATCCAGAAAAGCTAAAGTCACCTACACTAAAGTCTCCTACACTAAAGCTCCTACACTAAAGTCTCCTACACTAAAGCTCCTACACTAAAGTCTCCTACACTAAAGTCTCCTACACTAAAGTCCTAAAGTCTCCTACACTAAAGTCTCCTACACTAAAGTCTCGTACACTAAAGTCAAAAGTTTATTCCAGAACAGAAACATTCTTGCACTCGAGCACGCCATTTCCAAGCGTAGTGCTAAGTTTTTTTGCTAATTTTTAAAGGAACTCTTAAGACCTGCTCGAGCTTTTACAAATCTTGTACTTGCATGCATGGCAAGTGGCTCTAATTAGCTGTTTACTACTGTGTTTAAAAACAGAGCTTTTATGCCTAATGGAAATTCCTGTCCGGATAATTACTGGAGCACTATCGAAATTAAAAATACACTGAGAGATTTCTGTAATGCTGAATGAGGTGAAGCTCTATAAGCTATGTGGAACATTTGTGTTGTGTTAGGCAAAGTTCAAATTTTTGTGCAATAAGGGAGCTTGGTTAATTGCATTTTTTGGCGAAAGAAAAGGCTTCGGTACTAAAAAGACTTATAAAAAATTTTAATTTTCTTTACTACCTTCTTAAATATCTGAGCTTGGAGTTTTATTGCAAAACGTAAGAAGTAACTGATCAAAAACAATATTTTATACAAGATAATCTTAAAAACCTAAGCCCCTTTTGTCTACTACACTTGTATGTTAATGTATGTTATTAATTATGTTAATATGTAAATCTTTAAATGTTCATAGTTAAACATGAATCTTTATTGATTATAATCAATAAAAATGATCCTATAGTATTATCATATAGTATTCATAAAAAAGCTGGTAAATTGAATATCAAGGTTTAATTAATGTTTTGCGTTTATGTTTGGAGATAAATTTTATCGACATTTTAAAACTATATGTGTTAAATGAAGTAATCCATGCAGTTAACATTGAAGCCGACTTCCGATGTATTTTGAAAACAACTTTCCTGGAACCGCGATACTTTCACTTTGTTTCTAAAAAGAAGATGATTTATGTTATAAAACTATAAAGTGTTCATGAAAGTAGTACTGGTAAACTTGTGTTGGACGAACCTAAAGATGTAGATTTTAGATAAAAAGTTTGGTGCGCAGCTCTTTTCTCCGAGCTTTGGGAAAAAAATTATAAAGAGCTCTGTACTCGACAGTTTTCATCTAGGGCAATTAAGTAGAAGTCTCGAAGAAAAATAAAAATTCAACAAAAAGAGCAGTTAATTAACTTTTCCGTGTCTCATTGTCTGCCCCGAGGTCTAACTTTAGTGTACTTGAGGAGGAGGAATTCAAAGTTCAACGTACATAAACTTTCAGCTTCTGATTGTCTTAAGTGGGTTTTTATTTCTTCATTGTATCTTGGAATAATTTCAACTATCCAAGTTTGCTGGCTGGGGATTTTTCTTTGACTTTCATACGAGTTTGGTGGTGTGAGCTTTTCTTATGCTGTTATATAAATGTTTAAATAATCCAATCTTTTAAAATATACCTAGAAAAAACTTAAGAGTATTGATTCACTAGAACTTGCATACACATATCCCCGATGAGAGTGAAGGAGCATCACAGGGTTTCCAGCTTGGTTTTTATCTTGGGATTTAAATAAAAAAGTAAAGTCATGCAAAAATACAATGACTTTTTAATCACATTCCTCTGTAAGTCCTCACTTTTTAAAATTGTCAATCACTCTTCAAAAATATTCAATTCCTTTTTCAAATGATAAACTGTTCATATACAATGAATTATTCAAACATGTTAGACACATTCTTCAAGAATTACTAGTCCTCAAAAGGATCTGTACAAAATGAATCAGGTATATTTGATTGTGGCATATAATATGGGACACTTCCACCGTTTTTGCAACATGCCACATGATTTTTGCATTAATTAATACCCAGTACAATAATGTATTGAATAGCACACAACAGGGACCCAATAATGTTCTGCAGCTGTATCTCTCAGCTCCAAATAAAGCACTGAATAAATTCCCCGTCCTTCCAGCCGACGAATGGTTTACTGAGTCAGCAAATTTCTGGAAAATTTGTTTGCAGAGTCGACGTCGTTTACGCACGGTCACCTTGGAGCACATCAAAGGAAGATCAAAGGACATTTTGAAAGCTCCACTCAATGTCTTCCCCACGCGAGGCTGCAAATGCTCTTCGACAACCAAGAAGTTCTTTTTATGAAGCATTAAAGATCAGTCGTTTTTGAACACGAATAGCTGGCAAAGAAATTCACCATCGAAAAATTCGCAACTGTTGGCTGTAATGTAAGGACGCTGATGGAAATACTTCCCAAGTATATAGTTCAATTCTTTACGTATATCCGTCATCACCATCATGTGAGAAAACCACCAGCAAAAACCGTTCGGAAAAATATCAGTACGTCTCAGTAAAATTGTTCAGGTTCTTTATTTGATAAAGTATGCGAGATATGATGTTTGTTGATCGTTCCTGAACTATTCAACTTGATGAAATCTTAACTTCGCGTATCTAGAAGACACTCACTGTAATTTCATTCACGTGGTCGACGGTAGTCAGAGTCATCACCTGCAACTTCCTGATGCTTTATCAGTATGTAATTTTAAAATAGTTTGCGACTCAAAATTAGAGGTCTGCTAGCAAAAAGAGTAAATTATAATGTCTCTTTCCCTAACAAAGCTATTAATTCAATAGTAATTTGCAGGCATGGGATTTGGGTAACAACCCAAGAATGAACCAAAGGGTCCTTTCCTGTTGCCATATTCTATTCTATTATATTTTTCTATTATTGAAGAGAATAGTAATTATTGAAGGGAAAGCGTTTGTTAACTCAATCACTCAATTTGGATTCATCATTTACATATGCTTGAAACACATAGTGAACTTAATAATATCAGATCGCTCACGAGAATTATATAAAGTCGAAATTCTCATCGCCAAAAACACAATTTTGACATTTCTTTTTTTGTTAACCACACCACCTCAACTTTAAGTCTACGGACTGTGAACATCGGATATGAGTACAACGCACTGTCGAAAATATGTATATCATAAGTTGTCCAAAGTTCAAGCCAGTTAACTTCTAATGGATGTTTTAAGGCTGCACAGATTAAGGTCCAGCTGGGTTGGTGAGGCTAGATTAGGCTTGATAGGGTGAGATTGGTGTATTTTTCAGGTTGGATTGGAGTATTTTGAGTTGATATCAAATAAGAAAAGTTTGATTAATTAACGTTGATTTGAATGAAAGTCAAGCTTGTCATTCAAGTTAATATAAAATTTAAGGTTTAAGTTAAAAAGAAGGTTCAGAATTTATTAGGTGAAGCTATGAGGGTTCGATAGCAAGAAATAAATCTGAAAACGGTTGAAATAAATTTCAAAATTTGGCCTGTGTGTTAAACGTAAGTGATCATTGCCATAAACATTCTTGAATGTTACTCTCATTACGATACTTGTTTCTTAATTCATTCTCTCAATATGAGTACTGCGCTACATTAGTAATTTGAGGTATGTTGATGGATGTACGATACTTACATACATATGTAGATTTTCTTGTAGTGTAGAGTCAGTAGATCGTAATTCAACAATGGTGTCCGCTAGTGTGTTGTGCTGCGGCCCATGACTGAGTTTGCAGTGCATCTCACTCGCTCTTTGAGTTGGAAACACTGGAGATATTTTATGCTCAAAATACCGTCGTAGGTCTCCCAGTATAACAAAGAAACTAAAGAAATTTAATTTTTTCAACGAAAAAAGTACTCTCACATTTTGCTCAGAGAAAAACTTTGTTTTTTTAATCACGATTCAAAATTAACTTGAAGTAACCTCCATTAAGGGGCGCTGATTTCGATGTTAGCCTTAATGTTAGTCAATATGATTGGAACAAGTTTTCCACGCTGGTAAAAAATTTAAAACTATGATTCATAGATGGATAGATTGGACTTATTTCTCCAGACGTGACTTTGAATTGAATTGACTGGATTTCTTGCCCGATTTAATATTAGATGATTAGTAAGCATTTATAATTGTTGTGATACTTTTTATGATCATTCAGCAACAATAATTATGATGAACTTATCACGTGCCGTAAAGTTATTAGTACCACCTACAATTGAATTTATTTATCAAACCGAAACATTAACCACTAGAACTACAAGCGCAACAGCAGTATTATTATTATTATTATTGTTAAAGTAAATTGAAATCTAAAGCATTTTGTTTTCTACAATAATACTAGAACGTGCTTCCAAAATATTGCCTTAAGGAGATTACATGAGTTCGCGGAATAAATAAACAGAGTAAACCATTCGAAGACTGAATTCCCTAGGCACAGGCAACAGAATAACATTCTAGTTCATTGAATAAGACTGAACCTCACACACTGGCTCATGCCGCTTACCAACACAAGCTTCTTGTGAACTTTGCTTATTAAAGCTACTCGCTTCCAGAATACTGCACACGTGTTTGATGTCTCCCACCAAGTTTTTTATAAAACGTGAATTAAAAAGAAATTAAGTACGAATTTTCTTTATAAAGCATTTAACATGAAATTAATGGATGATTGATGCAGGTTTTAGCTTGAGAATGTCTTTTGAAACAAATATGTTGTAATGAATATTTTAGTTTGAAGGCCACTTGCTAGATTTATGTATATTTATATGCGTCACATGAAAATTTTACATGCTTTTCATGAGAAAATTTCACAAGCAGACCTACTCCTGAATTCTTCAGCGAAACAATTACACGAGCAACGTTGCAAAATCTATAATTCATACATCCATTCTATTTAAAAGAATAAATTATACCGCCTCCGTTTGATGAATTATTTCAGCTACTTTAAATTTTTCGTGGTATTGTTTACTGTGTGAATTCATCTTCATTCTTATTTGAGCAAAAAGCTCATTTCTCTCTATGCACAGAGTTTAAATAGATTTTTCTTATGAAATAGACGGCAAAATATAAAGATGACTGAGAAACACAACTGTAATGGAATTTAATCTATACATTAATCGAAAAATCCCGGATCAGTAGTTCAGGCAGATTGTCACAAAAAATTAAAGATAAAACAGTGGCGAGGTAAATACAGAAGTATCAATGAAAAGACACACAGTTTAATTTTGATTCGTTGTTCATCGTTACATTGAGAATATAAAGTTTTCCGTAGAGTTTTCTTGAACGTTAAACAAAAAGTGGCAACCAATATATACGGTACTGATAAGATTGCGAGTAACATTCATGTTAATACGCCCATGAAAAAATTTAATATAATGCAAAGTATTGAAAGTCTAGTTTGCAAACAAGACGCGGCTGAGCTCAAAACATTCACAGAATAACGTGCTGGTTAAGAAATATTTCGTATGAAGTCACAAATCTTCTCTTGAATACTGTATTAAATTTTGTGGAAGTCATTTCCCTTGTTCCTTCATGCATGGAATTTTATAAACTGCATTTTACGTAAACTCGGTTACATAGTCTGCCAATCTTTTTTTTTAAATAAAAACGTTTTTAAATCATGCATCCAAAGTACATCTTTACAGCCGATTAGGTGTGCAAACTGAACCAAAAGCCGATACGTAGGATTTCCAAACTCTTATTTTGATGAAATTGTTTGGTGAGCTTCTAGCTGAGCTCATGCTGGGCAGCAAACACACAAAATCTAAGGTTTCTAGTGTGGAGAAAAAGGGGTTTCTTGGCAAGGGAAATCCGAAGTCTTCTCGTCTTACTGCTTAGGAAATGCTCCTGTGACCTAAGCCCAAATCCCCTCACGACGCGTTTTCAAAACTCTCGTAAAAGGGTCGTAAGCAATTGAGCGTAAAAGATTTAGATTTGATGCTGACTGTCCTCTGCTTCTGGCGGCCGTTAACTACCCCAAAAGTTTCGTTCTAAATCTCATTTTGCAAATGGAGCAAATTGAAGCCAATTCTCGGATGTCCTTAGGAGTAATTGTAATCGAACTTTGAGCTGGAATTGATTGAATGTCAAATAGACTTTAAAAAACAGCTCAGCATCGAGCGACGTTCCGAGTACAATACTATTCGTATGATAGTCTACGGGAACTAGTTACCGTATTTCGATCAACGTAGAAGGCCTGATAAAAATGAACGAATAGACAATTAATAATTGTATATAACATGCTTCCTGGAAATTAGAGTCATTTTAAAATGACCTGTATTTACCATAGCAAATTCTCTAAGAATGAAATAGTATTGTTAACCCATTGAGGGATCATATTGATCGCAGTTACAGATTGTTAATTGTAGCGAAACAAAGAGCGATAATTATTGCTACCACAAGTGAATTGTAATGATGATAATCAGCATCATTTGAATGCAACTATTAACATTTCAAATTAAAGTAATATTAATCATCAGGATCATTCACGTGAAGGTCATTGCATGGTCATTTCAGGAAACACAAATGACGTCAAAGAAAAATTTTTCTAAAA
Organism: Trinorchestia longiramus; assembly: GCA_006783055.1. Taxonomy (NCBI): domain Eukaryota; kingdom Metazoa; phylum Arthropoda; class Malacostraca; order Amphipoda; family Talitridae; genus Trinorchestia; species Trinorchestia longiramus. The sequence goes on from VCRD01001749.1 coordinate 27,196, forward strand.
TGTAACGACAAATAACCTGAATGATAGCCATCGTTGACTTCAATGATAGCTATCGATGACTTGAATGATAGCCATTAATAGCACGAATGATAGCCCCTAATGACCTGACTAATAGCCCCCGATGAAATTATTTTGTCAATTAATAGCATCTGCTAAAACCATTTCATTTAAAAAAATGTTCATCATTAAACAATAACGCATGAATAAATTAAAATTAGAAAAAATTATTGAATTTGAATTCCTTTTATTAATAGCACACTATAGCATTATTGGATATTTTCGCCAGCTTAGTTTTGCACAAAAAAAACAACAATTGACGTACGAAATTTTCTGTGAGATTTCTGTAGCAGCTAGACTGATATAATCTCCCAGCGAAATGACTGGAATGCTATTCAATTTCCCTGATAATGAGCACGGCTGCGGTATTTCGCTGCACATTGGAGCACTTTACAGCCTGTAAATAGAAATGCAACGTAATTTTCTCTGTAGTTTATTAAAGACGAAGTAAATCAAACTGCAGGATTTCATCGTGTATCATGTAGCTATCAAGAATAGCGAGATTTGTTATTTTGGCATACATGATGGTTTTGTTAGAAACTTTGTCTCTTGAACAATCAATACTGACATTTCAACAGTAAGTTTAGAGTCGTTCACCAGGTGTAAGCAGCGTCTGATAAGCTGAATTCGTGATAAAAATTGCACCAGCAATTTTATCTGCCGGAATAATTCTCGTTTTTCCCACCTGAAATTTCCGGTAGGAACTTCAATACTGAGTGTGAGTTGCAAAGCTGATATTCGGACTAGAATTCAGTATGGCATTGCCTTTGACTGCCATGAAAATTTAATTGTTGTGCTATTCATTTCTGCGAGGCAGCTTTTGTTCCTCCCTCTGCAGTGAATGTTCCATGTTTTGGGGGGAATGTTGTCGTACGGTGCCAGAGTGGGTGACTTGTCACGTACGAAATTGTTATTCTAGTTTTCTTTACCGAAGTTAAGTAAAAAGAAATAGTTTTGGTAAACATGGAAAACGAATAATTTGGACGTAATGAATGGAATGTTAATTGCACAGGTAATAACAAATTATATATAATGGCCATAAAAAATGAATGAATTACCAAACATTTGAATTAGAATTTACTTCAGTTTTAAGAATCCTACACTGTAGCATCAAAACGGATGGTTAGTTGGATTTAACAATTTACTACGTCACAGTTCAGATTTATTAAAGATATTTGGTACATTCATTTGTATCTGAGTTGCGCCTAAGACATTTAGAATAGAATAAGGCAATAGAAATGAACCCTTTGTTCATTGTTTGGTATTGTTGTATACTTTAAAAGTGATATAGGTGCATTCTATACACCACACACCAACTCATATCGGCGCCATTCTTTTGAAATCAGTGCTGAAAATGAAATAAAATAATTTTTTATCGATTTCCTCCTGACTTATTTTCCCTTGGCTATTTTCAACCTGACTAGTGACATCTTGACTAGTTTCACCCTGACTAGTTTTACTCTGACTAGTTTTACCCTGCCTAGTTTCACCCTGACTAGTTTCACCCTGACTAGTTTACCCTGAGTAGTTTCACACTGACTAGTTTCATCCTGACTAGTTTCATCCTGACTAATTTCATCCTTACTAGTTTCGCCCTAAACTATTGCATCTTAATAAAATTTTTTTACCAGGTTTTACTTTGACATTTACCAACGGGATCAAAAAAGAAGGCTATTTTGAAAACCAATATACTACAATCATAGAGAAAACATTACCATTTTCTGTAACTACATTTCGATGTCGCATAAATACAAGGACCTAAGTAAAGAGAGTACATTTTCCTGGCACAGCACTGACTGCAGTAGAAAAAGGGACGTCATTTTCATCGGGATGCCTCATACGTACGTATTAACATCGTCCTATCAAATCATCACCATGTACAAAACAGTACCTTTTGTGAGCAAGCACAGCATCAAAACGTTTTTTCACCGGTAGAAATACCATGCCATGGTACACAAAGAAGAGTCCGAAGCGAAAAAATTCGAATATGTTTATGGCGGCAGGAAGCCATTCTCTAAAAAGCGGTCGTCATGTCGCTCCTCACGGCCTCCGAACTTTTGATGAACGAACTATCAGCCTCGAATGCTACGGAAATTAGCGTGTATTTGTGCTAAAAACACTGCGTCCTTCCATTGCAGTCGCTCATCATTTGGATGTACGAAGCTCATCAGTGCTCCAGCTTGTGGAGAGATATAAGTTAATACTCGGGACTTTTTGTCCTTTCATTATAGTTAAAACACCAGAGTGTTATGAAGTGTTATTCATTTTAAGAAGTGTACGTAAAGTCAATGTTTCCTAAATGTTCTTGTCTTCTGAGTACGCATATGGTGAATTTTATTCATTATTTCTAAAACAGAATATCAAATAATAATAATTCAATTCAATTTAGGCGTGTCTCAAATAAAGTTCTGATTTTTATGTAAGTGGTTGGGTAAACTTTTTGTTCGATATAATCATGAATTTGATTTCAACTATCATGAATTTTTATGCGTTATTTTACGATGTGACATACTCCAACAGTATTCAGCATCAGTTCATTAAAAAACTAGGTAAGTTTGTGTTATAAAAATTAGCTAATAAACAGTGTTTCTGTCGATGTATCGTATAGGTCATTTTCAAGGTATAGGTATCAAGAAACATCATGATGCAAGTATCAATAATTTTATACTGTTTTTAGATACCATTTTTGTGGTGTCGATTGGGCCACAATATTTAAATGACAGCAAGGCCTATGTTAGCAAGTCAAGAAAATCTGTAAAATGTTCTGATATTTTATGAATTTGAAGGTAATTTTATGCTCCAACTTTATATTCAAGACAGAATATGCATTAGGACACATTAAGTCTGTATTAGGACACTTGGAAAAGCTCTGTATTATTTAGACAAGTTGTGCATTAAAGCTTCAAGATGAACTCTGCATTAAGAAATAGAGACAAGCTCAGCATGCATGCTGTGTGACAACTGGCAATCAGAAACCTAGACATACGATTTTTAGCCTAAAATAAAATATGCAATTCAAGTGAATGATGAGCTAAAATACCAGGACACAAAAATAACCATTATATTCGATGCAAGTATGATTATGCCATTCTTGATTCTCTTGGGCACACGCAACCTACGTTCACCCTAGCGTCTCTGCCCCGCTCAGGGCCCAACAGGAGCTTGTATTGATTGGAGCTTCAGAAAAGATTGAAGGCGTTCGCGCACGAACAGCAGTCATAAAACCGTTACAAGATTAGAAAACAGCGCGCATGTTAATATAGGAAGTGAAAGCCCATAATAGATTACCTTGAGGCAAGGTAATGTCTGGCTAGGGGAGCGCGTTTACGGCTTGTTTAGTGAAACTCTTGTGGTGATGTGGGACTGTTTCAGGCGGGGACATGTTCGCAATTTTCTAGCCGGAGGATCAAAAGACGAAGATAATGTTGTCAAGCGTGTGGGTGTCCTTGGATCTTTGTTTACTGGGGTGTGAAATGTTATATACTTGCAGCAGGATAGAATGATGTGAACAGATGAAGATTTTTATAGCGGGGAAGTAAGTAACAGAGAACCCGTAGACTTAAATTCTGGGATTGTGGATGATGTTGAACTGAGACGAGTATTACAATAATACTTCAAAGTTTACAGTTTCAATTTATGCGAGTATTGTGGGAAATCTGACTGTATTAAGCTCATCTTTATGTGAAATTATTAAAATGAGATACAAATAGAAGTGGATGAGGACCCAAAAGCGTTGAGGCAGCATAGTCTAACGAGGGCTTCAAGCGAACTATTTCTACTTCACAAAGATATCAATATATTTTCTACTTCACGGATGCAGTAATGCCAGTAATGGGCGACCAAAGTGGATTTCTACGAAACTCTTCCTATAAGAGCAAGAGGTATGCAGAGCCTACGATTTGATAGCCTGTTAAAAACAGCTCCTCCATCAGGTCTTGTCCATACACTCGCTGCTCAAGAGCCGCTCGATCGCTTCTAACTGAAGTACTTCAGTGTTCTTCGCTTTTAGAGCTTCCTTATTGCTCTTCTATCTCGTTGATCTCCAAAATGTTCCTTGCGTTAACTCCTATTTTTTAAAAAAGAATTCCTTTTAGTGTTCTTTAAAGCCTAAGCAAAACACCTTGGCCTAAGTCGTACGTTTTTTCTTCCCACTGAAATTCAAGGAGCGCGTAAATATTTAAGTTAATGACAAAGTTTTAGGAAATTTTGCTTGGAGCCTAGGAAAACATCCTCAAAAATAATTTTTACCTTGACTTATTATTTACCGGCTTTCAGACGTCCGCAGATATTTTCTTTTGTATCTCCAACGCTAACACACGGAAGTAATATGCGTCTGCATATGAAAAATATAAAAATATCAGCCCTATATTTAGTGGAATATTGTCAGAATAACTTCATGAATGCAAGCTTCAGTAATTTTTATGTACAGTTTGATGTTCTTTAGGAGATTTACATGAAAAAATAGAAAGTTGGTTAAATGAAAGCATGTAATCATTTGAAAATAGTGATATGCTCTAGTGAAATAAATGGAGGGATATTTTTAAGTTGAAAATATTGATGTTCCCTAGTAAAGAATAGTAATATTCTGTGGTCAAAGATAGTGATCTTCCTAAGTTAAAAATAGTTATACTCTGAACACATCCAAGCGCTAGGGGCTCCATGCAATTTAGTTTAACTATTGATTACATAACAAACAAGTTAATCAAAATGTTTCATCTAATTTTTCGCGCTATTTCAGCTACAGATTAGGGATTTCTCAGTACTTTTACCATGCAAGCAAGATCGAATATGATGGGAAGTTCTCTACAATTCTCTCCACAAAGTGCTTGATACTTTGAGTAACAGAACAATCACTCATCTTACATTCTTTATTCGTACACATGCCACGACGTATAAATCTTCTCACTAAAGATTTGATGGCGGAAGTTTGTTACGAGTTTGTCTTGAAAAAGTGGCATGCGAGACCGAGTTACGTGGAGACGAAATCAAACATTAAAGCATAAAGTTTTGCTCAAACTATTTCCTCGAAATCAAGTTGATACTAATATCAACATACATTCTTTAAAACTGTTCGAAGTAATAAGTTTTATGGGACATTTGTTTGATATTAAGCTGAATAAATTTTTATCTTCATTTTTCAATCGGTTAGAGATAGTTTACTTCTGGTAAATTAATATTCTTTTAAGCTTTCAATACTGACATTATCGTTTGTATCACTGATACTAAATTAAAATACTTGAACTACAAGAAACCCTGCCCATGAAGCAGTAGTTGAGTAACTCATCGTGTGATTGGGTCGATATTAAAACTTTTCAAGGATGATAGTTGGTTTCACATTAGAAGATTCGTATCTTACATCAAAAGATCATATCACTCTTCAAAGAATCGTATTTTACATCAAAAGTTTACACGACTCATAGAAGATCATAGCATGCATCAAAAGATCACATCAAAAGACCACATCGTCCTTCAAAAGATCACATTACATGCTAAAGAATCACATCACAAATTAATTAAAAGTCCACATCGACTTTCACAAGATCACATTACATATGAATGAATAACATTACAAATTAAAAGATCATATCGTACATTACAAGATCATATCATTCTTCATCTTGGCTTCCTTTTAAAAAATTCTCTTCAGGATCTCACAGAAGAGGTCAACGGAGCTTTCCTATCTTTTTTCTTACCAAAATGGTTCATTTCTCCGCGCAGGAAGCCTGAATTTATGCAGATCAACAATGAAAATTACGAACCATAAGTTTCCTCAAGAGAAATTGCCTTACGCCGAGTGGAAGCTTCTAGTTAAACGAAGCGATGCTTTGAAGCCACTCTTGAAATGAATAGGTAACGTGTGGTATAAACCATGGAGTAGTTCCTCTTTGTGGTTCAATTGCAATTTTTGAGTCTGTGTCGTGTGTTCTGACGGGAGCACAAAGTAAATCGTGTTTGTGCAACGTTCGAAGCCGACTCTGAAGGACGGTTCCTTCCTCCCTCCCGAGCCTATGCCAGCAATTACAGTCTGTATAAAAATGAACAAAAAAACACGTGAAGGATAGAGAACCTTTTTAATCTGTACAATGAGCAACTGCTTGAGGTACTCTGATAGAGTGACGTAGCGTTTTTTAGTTTTTAATCATGCGCGCATGATTTTATATTGAACCAAATACAAGGAATTTGAATAACAGGAGTGTAAAATTATTGAAATGCTTACATGGAATCTATTTCTCCTCAGGATACGTACAATAGACGTTGAGTAGCAGTGAAAAAGCCCAAGTTTGGGTGCATATATTTTGCTACTGCAATGGAACAACGATTTTTCTCCATATTATTCCTTATTTCTTATTTCTGGGCAGAATAATAAGAATTATGTTCGTTTTTCAACTAAATACAAAATTTTGGAGGGTCTTGAATGTATATTTTTATTTAGATTGATTCTATACATTATACATGCAACCATTCCCTCCTAATACAAGAAGTTTTAGCATTGTTGAGAGACACTAAAAGAGGTCTCTTGGTATGCTCAGAGATTGGAGTTTTACTCTTCATTAGATCTTCATAAAATACTCTGGAGTTTAACCGGTAGACTCTTCACTAACCAGTTTAGTATAATTGGGCGTCATATTATGTCCTGTTTCAAATGGACCATTTATATTTGAATCAGCTTTAATTTTATAAACTAACTTAAATTAGCATTTGTGGTTCCTTGCTTCTTGGAACTTTTAAATAGATGACATAACAGTAGCCTGCACTCGAACATTGATTTATATATATATATATATATATATATATATATATATATATATATAAGGAATGAATTTTCCATTCTCTAACGTGTGGAATGTATGGAGTGCATCTAAGCTGCGCCAAATGGAACAATGCAATAATTTTTTTTCAGGAATTTCATCAGTAATGCTCAAAAATCCTGCTGAGAGACTGCCCCTAGACGGCATCACTCGAAATTTCTTCAGAGCTTTGGCAATTTTTTTTCAGCTACTCGCTTGGGTGCTAAACAGAGTATAATTAGCCTCACAAACAATCACAAACTTACTCTGATGAGCTTTTAATCCTGAAGCAAACAACTTGCTTCCAAGCCAATGGACAGTTTGAAGCCTAAACTACGACCAACTAGTTATATAAAGCTAATCCAACTGTAATTTGATCACAATTTCAAATTAAGCAACATTTTTTAGACTGTTAGACCTTGGAATGAATTTCTACGACCCAACTCCGTAAACGAGCAATTCATGAGTTACTTGCTGGCGGAACTTGGTTGCATTTTGAGCGAGGATGTTGGAACCGTAGACCAGCGACCGCCTACATGTTTTTCCGAGTCTCAAATGGTGCAGCTCAGTTAAAGAGTCGACACTGCGGAACTTTTGCCAAAGTGCCCTTGTAAAAGAAGCAGAAATGAAGTCTCTTCTTAATTGCAAAGGCTCTGCCCCTGGATCTGCTGGAGATGGAGCAGCTTCTGTAAGAACTCTTACAAATGTGTCTTTCGAACGACTGTTGAACGTTAACGGCCGAGTAAGTAATTCCTCCTCTCAATTGAGCCTTGCTCTGCGCTTCCCCGAAATGATACTGCCAGCAAAAGTTGTATTCAGGAAAACTTGCTCTGGAGAAGCACATTTCAAAAACTTTGACTTTTTGCAAAGAGAATACCGATAATTGTAATTGTGATTTTAGTGTTACCTTTTAGGTTAATCGCTGATGAGATGATTGTTTAAATTAATGTTTAATGAAAGTTTCAACGTATATGGAAGATGAACAAATTAATTTGCCAGAAAAATATAAACAGTAGGTTAATATTTTTAGTGATTTTTTGTGCTAGTAAAGGTCATTATTATATTCGTTGTTTTTTATGTAACATTACTTATTATATAATAAACCAAAATACTGTATACGACAGTTTTTCGACCACCTCTTGCTGATTGTTTGGAAGCTATAGGGTTTTTAAAACCTTATTTACTGATCTAATCTGATAACTTACCTAATAATTCATCAAATGAAAAACAGTAAACGTTTTGTGAGCTATTCTTTGAGTTTAGAAGCAATAGAAATGTCGTCCAGGAATGTAAACAATCTGGATGCCTTGACTAGCTCAAACTTTAATAATGTGAGACAAATTAATTAATTCCTTGCTTGGTAGTGAGCTGTGCCATAGGATGAAGGAAACTTCAACTGTCAAGCACGATATGAGGAAAACATGAACTGCCTTCTGCAGATTTTTACTCCTAGTAATAAATTCTGACTTAGACTCTTTTGAGTAAGAATAATGGTATCTGAATGTCTTCGTGCATAAAAGAAATAAATCTTCCCAACCCAGCCTCTTAAGTGAAATTGTTCTAAAAGTATAATTTTTTATCGATGCAGCTTGTAGTTGGCTTTCTTAACATCTTTTCTTATGGACTTTGTTCACGAGTGAGCTTTGCAACTGTGTCAAAGAAAACTGCATCGAAGCAGAAAGTTTTGAAGCAGTTTCATCCTGTACTGAAAAAATAAAAAATTAAAATAGGTATATTTCAATATAACAATAAAAGATTGAGAAAAAACAGAAATGGTCTTTTCATATCAGAGGTGCGTTTTTCCTTTATATGTAGTTTATGTCAAAGCGACACAGTGACGTTTGAGAACAAATTTGGGCTGAACGTAGTTTTACAGCACAAAACATCGAAGTTAGAACAGAATACCGCAATATTAGAGCACAGAACAGCAATATCCGAGCAGACAATCGCGATACTGAAGCAAAAAACTTTAGTTTTACGAGAGAGTAGCCTACTTCAATATTAGATCAGAAAACTGGAATATCAGAGCAGAAAACCACGATGTTAGAACAGAGAACCACGATGTTAGAGCAGAGAACCACGATGTTAGAGCAGAAAACCACGATGTTAGAGCAGAGAACCACGATGTTAGAGCAGAGAACTACGATGTTAGAGCAGAAAACCACGATGTTAGAGCAGAGAACCACGATGTTAGAGCAGAGAACCACGATGTTAGAACAGAAAACCACGATGTTAGAGCAGAGAACCACGATGTTAGAGCAGAGAACTACGATGTTAGAGCAAAGAACCACGATACTAGAGCAGAAAACCACGATGTTAGAGCAGAGAACCACGATGTTAGAACAGAAAACCACGATGTTAGAGCAGAGAACCACGATGTTAGAGCAGAGAACTACGATGTTAGAGCAGAGAACCACGATGTTAGAGCAGAGAACCACGATGTTAGAGCAGAGAACTACGATGTTAGAGCAGAGAACCACGATACTAGAGCAGAAAACCACGATGTTAGAGCAGAAAACCACGATGTTAGGTACAGTCATTGTAATATTCGGGATGAAAACCACCACGCTAGCGAGAAGTACTATACCGGCAGCGCATAGTAACGAACTCTTCAGGCCTAACAAGGTTGCAGTGAAAGCAAGGCAGGCTCAAAGACCTGATTATAGATCAGTGTTGCCAACGCGAGTTCTCTTGACCCAATTACTGATCAATTTATGGCAGCTTGTGAAGTAGGTTTTGAAGTCTTGCTCGCTTGAGCTCCTGCATTTGGAAATTTGATCGACTAATGAGCTCGCATGTTAGAAAAAATCTCTCTTCAGTTCTGTTGAATGCGTCACGAATAACAGGTGAGAGATGCAGAGGAGAAGTTTGCTTGCAATTTTTAAACAATTTGAAAAACGATTAGACCTTCTAAGTCAGGTTTGATTTTCTCGACTCAACAATGCATGGACGCGTGAGTAATAATAACTAGAAGAAATCGCTGTTTATCTATTCAAGTTTTCTGAAAAAACTTTCTGAATCACGTGCCTGTGATGGAACTATCTTACAAGACCACAACTAACTGTTTTTCTCAAAATGAACCGTATTTTTTTGCCAACAAGTTTTAACCTAAATGACAAAAATATGACGAGTGCATCAGTCGTTTTTGGACTATAGCAGTAAAATTTCAATGTAAAAGTTATGCCGGTTAACCTTTTATAAAAATTTTTTCCCGTTGATACTAAATTTGTCTGATCGAAGAACGAATAAATGCTTCGAATTTTTTCGCGTACACTAAAATGTCTGCAGAATCTGCACCTGAAAAATCTACTACAAGCAATGAAATATTAAAGCAGCAATAATTTTTTGTTTGTTTTTATTCATACTCAGTGTGTACTTCAAGTGAGTGAACATACTCTGCTCTGAACAGCCCAGCCCCCCTACACTTGTCCTGACTGTCGTAAATAGAAAACACTTGTGAAAAAAATCAGGTTTGCCTCCTCTCCCCATTTTCCACTTCTCGGGTTCACTTTCAGGTGGAAGGATAGGAGGTGGAAGCAAACACGGGGCTTGCATTGTCCCCACCAGTGTACGGTGGCTTGAATAGAATAGAATAGAATGAGGCTATAGGAACGAACCTTCTGGCCCATTCTTGGGTCGGATAATTACTTCGATAATTATTCGGTTGTTTTACCCAAGTCCCATGCCGTATTTCTAGCCGCGTCAACCATGTCGGCAGCGGGATTCGAACCCGGGTCTTCCCGCTCGAAAGCAGATTCGCTCACCAGTCGACCAAGCTGGTGATAGTCGACCAAGCTGGTGATGAACTTGAACTGTTCATCAGGGCGCAGATAAATGCAAACCCAACACAGCTTGACTAGTTCATGTGTCTCATGTATTTCAGACAAACATGTGTCTCATGTATTTCAGACAAACATGTGTCTCATGTATTTCAGACAAACATGTGTCTCATGTATTTCAGACAAACATGTGTCTCATGTATTTCAGACAAACTTGTGTCTCATGTATTTCAGACAAACATGTGTCTCATGCATTTCAGACAAACATGTGTCTCATGTATGTCAGACAAACATGTGTCTCATGTATCTTGGACAGACAAGTCAATACACATACACCACAACACCTGCTGCTCACACACACTGCCACGCATTTAGTGTCTCTAGAAGCAAGATTACAGGGTGTCTCAAAAAAATGTACTCACCCTTTAACCGTTGCTAACATGCTGTCTTCTTTGTGTTGCAGGTGTGAGGTTCGAACCTTTGCGAACATGATTCTTTAATCACATTTAATCATGTTCGCAAAGGTTCGAACCTTACACTTGTAACACAAAGAAGACAGCATGTTAGCAACGGTTAAAGGGTGAGTACATTTTTTTGAGACACCCTGTAGTTTCATTCAACTGGAATCTCGAATTATTCGGGATTAACATTGAGATATTACGTGTATTCTGAACACTGATTGATATAATAATAGCTTTTATCGTATTTTTTATAACAAATAGGTTCTATAATAATAGATATAACAGATTTAATTACGCATCTCCTAAAAAAGACTTTATACTGATAGTAATATGACTTAATTTTTGAAGAATCAATCAAACAGAATTATGTACGTCATACACAAGTATTGGTTCATTTTCATGGTTTATGTGCATTATTTTATAGTTTTTTACCTTCGCCCCAAATTACTTAATATTAATGTTATATTTAAGCACAAAATCCCAACCGTTTTCAGACTCGATTTTCAATCTTCAAAGTTTTATTTATGAGCATTTTCCATCAAATTTTTTCTACATAATACTTTTTCAGTTTTTTAATTTATCATACATGTTGCATTAATTTTATAATAAAAATTTGATCATATTTAAATTTAAACTTTGCTTTCCCTCACTTCATTTTCCTAGTTTCCATCATTTCCTGCATTAGAATAGAATAGAATAGAATAGAATAAAATGAGGCTATAGGAACGAACCTTCTGGCCCATTCTTGGGTTGGATAATTACTTCGATAATTATTCGGTGGCTTGAAGTTTTATTCTCTCTTCCCATTCTTTTTCTGTGTCATTTACTATCCCATTTTATTCATCCCTCTCTTTCGTCCTCTTTGACTCCTTCCCCCGTCTGCTTCCTACTAATCATTCCTCTTCCTTGTCCTGTTCAATTTATACCCCTTCCTTTTCTCCTCATGCTTCTGTAGCACCTCAGTCATTTTTCTTCCACCTCCTGTTCCCTTTATCCCCCTTTCCCCTATCTTCTCATGCTTCTGTAACACCTCAGTCATTCTTCTTCCACCTCCTGTTCCCTTTATCCCTCTCTCCCCCATTCTCTCCTACTTCTGCAGACCTCATTCTGCTTTGTGTGCTCTGTCTTATGTACATTCTTAGCACAGAAATCCAAGTGCAATAACAGTTCGTAAAAGCTCATTTTCAAGCAACTTCAAGCGTTCCACGAATTCATTGAAGACGACGAGCAGTTTGTGGACGCTGTATTTCCCTTTCAAAAGATCGTAGGAAATGATCCAAGAGAAACTGTGTTGGATTTTCACAGAATAAAACTCAATATAGAATTTTTTTAAGGTTCTGGGGATTGGATGATGAAAAATTGACACTATCTAGAAATTGTTTTAAGAAACTACCTAATTAATTTAATTGTTATCAAAGGCTTTCATTAGTCTTCAATCGAAGCTAAAGATTATCTAAACAATACGGTAGAGATTCTGAATTCTGTTTATGCAATAAAGGTTCATGAGCATATAAACAATCTGAACTTTAGCAAAGATAGATTACTGTGATCAAGTATTCACTCCTAACTCGACTACTGTCTTTATAAAAAATAACCAATGTACATAAAATAATGTATATTTGCGGTATATATAATGAGGATAGAATTTTACCTCATCTGACACACAAGTATCTACTTCAATAGGCTTAACGTTCAACGAAGAACAACAATTTATTCATTAAATTCAATGAAAACTTCAAGGGTTAGGGAATATATGAACGACTTGAAAAGTTCTCAGAAGTTTCCTTGAATCTGCACCGCTATTCCTACCAATGCAGCAGATGGTTCTACTTCTCCCGCCAGACAAAGAGAGTTTCTCTTGCTAAAGTTTTTGATTACTTGTTCAAATTCCCTTGCAGCTCGTACATTTAATGTGAAAGTGCATCTCAAACATGACCGCACAACATTTGTTTCACTGTGATAGAGTTTACCTCGATTGAAACAATAATCTCACATATTTTTCCAGGTATTGCGTTTCCGTTTTGGTTCTTGCATTGTATGCGACGGAATGAGTTCTAGTATAAATGACTCCAAAACGAGATTAGTATTACAGAACCCCTTCTTAGGAAATATGTATTTATATATATTTATATATATAGATATATATATATATATATATATATATATATATATATATATATATATATATATATATATATATATTTTAACCGTCATAACCTTTTCACTTCAACTCTTGAAAATCACAACTTTTTTCCTTCAGGAAAAAAAATAGTCATTTTGGAATAATTTTTGACTTAGTGACTCATGAAAACAAGTTGAATTCGTTGTCAAGTAAAATTACCATTATGTTTCGCTCTAAAACCTACTCTGTTGATTGACAAACTTAATTATACATAAATGTTGGGATACGTGAGAACACATTTAGATAAGGCCTTCAGACACCCTTTGTCCTCATCCAAATAGCAGTTAAAATTATACGTAATTATTCCCAGGATTTATTGTTAGTTTTAAAACCTCAGTGGTGTACTGATCGTCGCCTTAATTGTATGTATATGTAATTAAATCTGGAATTTATAAATGACCCATATGCAGCGTATTCTTTGCAAATGACTCGTAGACTCATCAATATCTTGTTTTTCTTTTATTATCGTTGCAATCATGTTTTGAATAAGCAACTAACAAGTCTACACGCGTGTCAGAAAATTGTCATGTTTGTGTATGTCTTTTTGTTTTCAAGTACAGTACGAGTACATCAGTCGTTACTAAGGAAACTTCCTGGCCTCATCTAATTATTCAGACTTCAGACAACCTTCAATCATATTGACGAAACATCAATTTGATGCAAAGATTCCTCACGACGGTGATGTGGTAAACAAACATTCCGGGACACAATTCCAAGTTATCACTGGAATCGTACGGCTGCTATTGTTTTTATTGGGCGATCGCTGCAGGATAATCCAATTTTGGTTGGCAAATGAAGATGCGATCCTTCACAGCGGCTTAGCGAGATTCCTGCACAGGATACAGAAATCGCTTTGGGCGAATGTCCCAATTCCTGTAAAATGTGATGATGTGTTTGTAATCAACTCAGAAATGCACCAGAATGATGGACTGACACACAGAATCCAATTCTCTTCATAACAGGCTTGAGTTGGCATATTAAACAGAAGTAAATTAATTACACCAATTTCACAAGACTCAATTTGTAGTCCAGAATCCACAATGCTTGGTCATCCCTTAATTCGCTTTTCCATTACGTGCGTTTGGACACACAAATGTCGTGTTGTAAGTACTGAGAAGCAATTAATTATTCTTTAAATTTGCTGCGTGTATTGTGCAATTGTGTTGAGGGATCGATCAGCTGTCTACGACAATGTTGAAATTATTGAATAAAGGCAGTACAACGACTGACACTTTCACGATTATGATACTCCATCAAATTATCCTATATGAAAAAATGTGAAAGGAAAAGCGTTTATTCGCATGTTTTTCTCACAAAAAGTATTAATAATGAAGCCAATATTCAACCAGAAGTCTATTAATACGCATCCAGTACAGTGCTCTGGGCATCCAAATGCCTCTATTAGTACTATGTATTTTATCAAGAACATCCATTAAAGCTTTCAGGTGAGCAAAAAGATTTATTACAGCTCTCAAGGCAATCAAATACTTCTTTAGCTATCATTAGTCGTTAAAAACGTCCATTAAAGTTCTCAGATGATTAAAATGGACGTATTATAACTCTTAGGTCATCCATAACATCCATTTCAGTTCTCAGCTTCTCCAGAACATCCATTACATCACTCAAGTCATTAAAATACGCCCATTTCAACTATATATATATATATATATATATATATATATATATATATATATATATATATATATATATATATATATATATATATATGTATTGTCAGGCCATCCAAAAAGTTCATTTCAACTCCCATGTTATTAAAAGTCTCCCATTACAACTATTTGGATATCAAATCCTTCGTCAGAGCTCTCTCACGTCTCATCGTTCTCTAATTAAGTTCACTGCTTGTCAAAGAGCACTCACGCCAAAACTCACTTTGTTCATAAATTGCTCTATTGAGGCGGGCGCTACAGCCCAGCTGCTGTCAGACCTAGCGAAGCCTCTCTCATGGCATCAGATTCAAGATGTAAGCTACATCCATTACACGTCCAACTTACGGTGCATTTCTTTCCGTAAACACCTTCAAATCTGAGAATAAACAAGTCCTTCTCTCAGAATTTTCGCTCAATTTCGTCTGGCGAGGACACAAATGGGCAAATTTTTTGCACTTATGCAAATGTAGTAGAGGCGCGTCGAGGGCGTGCAGTGGAAACCAGACGTGTGATCCTCAATCCAGCCAGGCTTTACGTCTGGTGCTCGTGTACTCTTCAGTATGATAGCCTGGTATCATTAGCTCTCGGATATCGGCCGTACATAACCTCAATTCCAGGATCCAGAATGAAAATGCTTCCCTAAAACAGGACGCCGTTTTGCTCCGCCACTCGCGGTTGACGCAGCACGAACCGTTGGGATCATTAGCCCAGGGGTAGAAAAGTTAAATGTTAACTCCATGCAAAAATTTGGTTAATCTTAATTTCTGATTCACATTTAATTTAACGGAGTATAGATAGATTGCTTCTGGGTAAAAGAGAGTAAAAAATAATCTACATATACAGGGCGTCCACAAAAAAATGTATACATTATGTATCGTTGATACCAATAATGTCACAATAATAACCCGTTCATCCTCATGAAGCTGCGTTTTAAATTGATGAAAGCTAAAGAAATCAATCAGAGTTAACATGTTTTATATTTGATGTCAACCATACATAATGTATACATTTTTATTGGATACCCTGTATAATAGACAATATATCTCCATCTCTCTCTGTCTCTCTCGCTCTCTCTCTGTATCTGTGTGTGTCCGTCCCATTACTTCCTATCTATTACTGAAAAAAAATTATTGAACTGAAATCAGGACGGGTATGCATGTATTACAAACATTGTATTGTGGATACCAAAGGCGCCCGATCACTATAAAATGCTCAATTTCTTCCGTTGTTTGTTTTCTTCTTTTATACGGCCATATTATCGGTGGATAACATACAGAATGGAAGTTTTGTAGATATTCATGAAAAATATTCAGATTCTGATGGCACCACGGGTAAAACTGAAAAATGTATTTATTTCTTAGATCATTCATTTTGTCACTTTTAAATGAAAAAATTTTTACTGGTATTATCTTGACCATGTCATCGGTAGATAAGATGCAGAATGGGAGTCCTGCATATATTAATGAAAAGTATTAATTTAAAACACAATAATTCGTCGTAAATCTTTAATAAGTTTATCGTTGTAATTATTTTAAATTAGTTAAATCTAAATTGTGGAATTTCCACGGGAACTGACTAGTTAATAATGTTTTCAATACTTGCGTCATTTTCTCGAGCGTGTATAAATACTGGGGAAAAAATCAGCGACTTCACTTTTTAGTACTAGTGTATTATTAGAGACTTGCCAAGCTGGAAGGATATAATTCAGCTTGATTATAATGATAGATTTTAAGTGTTAAATTAAGCGATATTAATAGATCTGCCAGTGATTATTGCGTATTAGAGCCTGCACACCGTAAGTAATTCTAAGCTATAGATAGTTAAAATTGGTTTGAAGTAATTGGCATATCTCATAATTTAATTTGGAGCATTTATGTTTTTCTAAAATAGAATTGTCTGGAAGATACTAGTATTTAGATTACGTCCTCCTGTATAAAACAAGCATTCTTCCCGTGAATTACGGTCGTGCATTTCGAACCCCATGCTTTTCACTCTCTAGCACCTGTTTATGTGCCCACATTGAATAAAAATTTTAAGGCCTGGGAGGCGATGGTCATGTATTCTGAACTAATTAGACTTGTTGCAAGACAGCTCATTTGTAGGCCTAGGAGATATGACCGAGATATCCAGCCCTGTTGCATTTCACTTCTTCCGTTTGCTAAACTTTTATTTCTGAAAACTCATATTTCTAGATGCGATGCTGCGCACAATTTTTGAAAGAATGTCTTGCACAAAAACAACAGAGATAAAGCATCTCTAAATACAGAGAGAATATTGCTATGATTCACCGGAGGAAGTTTCCAAAAATTATTCTTTTTTCTTTCATGAAGGAAAACTTGCTTCAGATGTGCATTATTTTTTATTCAGTTCTGAAATCATGACCATAAGGTTCATCCTGAAGGCATCAGTAATAATCTTATAAAGATCATACTTAATATTCAATAAACTTTTCCGTGAACGCAAGATAATTCTGATGACTTAAAGAACAGACATTAAACAAAAGGTTCAGTTTGAGATAGCTCTCACATTAAGGATATCATTCATAGTGAATGTTATAAATCTTCTAACATTATAATAAGCTGCGTACAAATTTTACTACGAGTTTTACTGACTCTTCTAAAGTTCACGATAAATACTGCAACATTTGCAATTTATTTTTGCTCCTGCTGGTGGTGGATGACAAAATTTAGAGGAAGTTGTCATATCTGTTTTTGAAGCAATATGTTTTCTCATACCAATAGTATAATATGCATTATTGACCCTCAGTTTCCCATAAAGTTACACTGAAAATAGTGAATGATTTATTCTGAAATTTATTTTTGAAGGTATACCACCAAAAAAGTTGCCTATTGTTTCCTGTATGGTTAGAATAAGCATAAATAAATAAAAAATCTACATACACACGCTAAGTACCCACTGCAAGAAATGTTCTTCGACTGTACATGACAAATTGATATCAGTTATCATGATTTTCAATTTATAAATATTGATCCAATGAGTAATCCGCTCCAGCAATGCTAAGGTTGATTAAAAATTACGGTACTCTCGAGCTTTCCTTCACTTGACCTCATCATTCCTTCACCTGACCTCATCATTCCTTCACCTGACCTCATCATTCCTCCACCTGACCTCATCATTCCTTCACCTGACCTCATCATTCCTTCACCTGACCTCATCATTCCTTCACCTGGCCTCATCATTCCTTCACCTGACCTCATCATTCCTTCACCTGACTTCCAGTAGCTAAAAAGCTAGCAGCCTCAGCTTCATGACCATGCTGCCGGGATCAGGCTCTGGTTCCAGACCTTGACGCGCTGCTGACAGACCTCAGGTCGCATTTCTTCCAGATCCTCTACAAAAACTGGAACTTTAAGCCTAGAATCACAAACTGCTTCTACGTAGTGGCTGATGGAAATTTTGACTCTATCGTCTTTGCAGCGAGACTTTTCTTTTTTTTGTAATTTTGAAGCTTCAAAAAATTTGAATTATTGAAAATCCGTGAATTTTTCAAACCTTATAGCAACTGATGTAATGCTTTTTGTTATTTCAATTACTTGCAGCAGTTCTCCAAGCTATTTTGAAAAAGTTGAAAAAGTTTACCATGTCCTTTTGAAATAGGTGAAACAGTTGTTTGTGCCTGTTTGAAATAGTCAAAGGATTTCTCGATGTCCTTTTAACAATTGAAATAATTAATTTATTTTCGGAAAAATTAGCACAATTTTTTGCGTCCTTTCAGCATGATCAAGTTTTTAGTTTGCTGACAAGTTTCCAAACTATCTCAATTTTTTCATAACGCCAGAAACACCTGTCTGTGCAAAGAAATAAATACATTTAGAAAAGTTTCGATCGCGTACAGCTTTCGTGCATCTCTTAAGAAAGACAATTTTTTTTGGCACGACAGAACAACTTGAATTTACGCTCAGTTGTCTTGAAAATTTTACATGGAAAAAGTTACTTTGAACATTTCAAGCTCCATTATGCATTCCATTTCTCCCCAGTTGTATTCTCTGCATGCAAACTTCACAGCTCTCTAATAAAGTTCCAATGTTACAGCAGATGATCTAAATCAACGATGCACTCCGAGAAAGTTAGTGGTTACGGAATTTCCGAGCCTTTGGAACCTGAATAACTTTATTGAAGCATTTTGGTACCTATGTATAAAGCAATTCCCTTTCACTACCATGACGTTCCAGGCTCTGTAATCTGAATTCCGGCAACGTTTCCAGTCTAGTTGTGAAGGGCAGAAAGAGAGAGGGAAATATTCCGGTCTCGTGTGAAAAGCAAAAATAAAGGGAGATGAAAAGAGAGCGAGACAAAGAGAAAAAGTGTTAGAGAGTGAGCGAGAGAGAGAAAGACAGAGTGAGAATGATAAGTTCCAGCAAGTTCCTGGAAGTCTTCGCAGCATCTCGGAAGATCCTTCAGCCCCACTGGAATGGCGCCTCGACATCGCTGCTGTGTGCTCTTCATCTCACTCTGAGCTCCGTAATTGCGTTTCAAACTCAGCGGTCCAAAAGCCATCCGTTACGCACCACTTGATTTCGAGAAATTTTCTCTCTATATTTCAGGAAGGAAGTGCTGCAGAAAGCTGCCACAAAGGCCACCAAGACAGTCGTAGTCTCGACGTTGAAGAGACTCAGCTTTGTCCCCGGCTTCTGGCATTATTGTTGCTGTGTGGTCATTACCAGCATGACGAGTGATAGCAGTGCGCTGCCATTTTCGAAGCAGGTCAAACGGCTGCAGTTGATGTTGTGCGTGACTGATGGAGGTCATTGGGAGGAATAGGGTAGTAACTCTAACTGGCACAATTAGGGAGGAAAATACAGTAAAAGAGTGAGAAAATTTGTAGCAAAATGGGAAAGTTTCAACGGAAAAATGAATGTTTTAGGCAAGCATGCATGAAAAATATACCGTACGAAGAACTGTAAAAATATGAGTTAACAAATGAGCTTCTGAGGATCTTTTTTAGCAGAAAACATGATAGATTTCCAAAAACTATAATTGGGTACTGAAGCATTAATTATATTTCACACGGCTATAAATGCTGAGTCACGGTTTAGAAGGTTTCAGGAAGAACAAAAATCATTTCAGGCCAATGAAGGGTCGATGGCTAATTTAGGTTTCTCATACCCAATATCATTAATTCTCATGCTTTACTATGAAATTATTCGTGTGTATTTCCCAAACTTTACACTGATTTCAATGACTTCTTCTTAGTTCATTCAAAAAGTGAAACCAATGGAAATTAAAAAATAGAAAATTTGACGTTGATAACAGTACAACATACAGTGAAGATTAAAAAAAATCACGTGAATTTTTTCAGATGTGGGTTTAGTAGTTAATGAGAATTAAGAACTATGTCCCCAAAATACAAGAATTAGTGTAGTCTACATTCTTGAGAATAAATACTGGGTTGCAAAGAACCATCTATGTAGTTTTGACACCAGTATGCTACAAAGAAGTTTACTGTTGCTTGTGTCTTAATTAAAGGAATAAACGAATACACACAACTTTCTACGTCATGAAAACTTCATTTAATTTGTGCAGACTTCATTTATCTCGTGCAGACTTTATTTACCTCGTGCAAAATTCATTTATCTCGTGCAGACTTCATTTATCTCGTGCAGACTTTATTTATCTCGTGTAGACTTTATTGACCTCATGCACACCTTATTTACCTCTTGCAGACTTCATTTACTTCGTGCAGACCTTATTTACCTCGTGAAGACTTCATTAACCTCATTCAGACCTTCTTTACCACGTGCAGACCTTATTTTCCTCGTGCAGACTTTAATTATCTCGTGCAGACTTTACTGACCTCATGCAGACCTCATTGACCTCGCATTGATCTCTTTTACCTCGTGTAGTTCAAATCACTTCTCTTCTAAAAACATTGCAAAACAAAAACTGCAACAAGAACATTGGTTCAGTGTTTACATTTTCTAAGTTTTCTGCTTTGGTGCTTGTTTGCACTCTTCCAGTTTACCATAATTTTTTTATTTATTTAACACTGTTTTCCAATATTCAAAATTAATTTCTCTTCACATACTGTATCAATTTTCGCAAATAACCTCACAGGGACTTAATTGCCACACATTAATTTCAATCTAATTATTCATCTAACCAGAAGAAAATCAAATCTAATGACGATGCTGTGATTGCAATGTCTGGTATTACTCATATGTTATTTATTATCGTGAATAATAACGAATTGATTTAATTTTATGATATAATAATCATGGTCAGACTTTTTCAGATTAGTATAATGCTAATTTGTACACTTTTGATTTTCTTAGGTTAATGATTTGACGTTAGTTTAATATCCTGATATTAGTTTAATATCTGATGCAAGTAACTTCAACTTAGTTCATATATGGAATGAAATGATAGCGAACGCAACGAAGGAAATCTTTTCAAAATCGTGCATGTTTTAGAATCAATAGTAAACAATTTTTTCATTAACAAGAAAGTAATTCTTCTTTCTTCATTCATTCAGTTCTCTCGTTGCCGAGGTTGGTGCTGTTGTCAAATCGTAAGTGTGTAGGAACTTCCCCTTCCAAATATCAAGCCCTAGTGGATAAATCGTCCAACTATCAGCAAGGATTGAACCTCTCCAGTCTGCACACTGTGCCTCTAAGTACAGCACACAAGGAAGAACTTCATGAAGTTCACGTTATTTGTCTAATGCTGTTCTTTCTGGGGCTGGTCGTTAATTTCACTGAGAAGACGGAGTTCTCCCCGAGGGGAAGACGAAGAAATGTCTGCACCTCACGAGCTTGTGATGAGGCAGAGACGAATAAAGGAAGAGGAAATAAAGGAATAAAGAAGAAAGCGAGTGATATGGAGAAATGTGAAAATATGCATGAGGACCAGGCTATTTCAAAAATGTTTGTTTCACGGTACAGAAACATGTTGGATGAGGTAGAAATGAAATTAAGAAACATCAGAACATATTTGAATACCAGGCTTTCTTGAGTAAAACATATTTCGAAAAGCAAGTCAATAGATTGATTCACATGAAAATAAATGCACCATATATGTAGACCCCTAAACGAATTTGATAAAAACTTGTACGTCTTCATTTCCTTCATAAATGTTGAACAATTGGAGAGTTTAATCCATTTCGAGCACTAAGAATCCTGTTGAGAATTTACAGCATCATCATTAGCGGTGATATCATTTACAGCATCATTCATAGTGGTGATATAATTCACAGCATCATTTTTAGTGGTGATATAATTCACACCATCATCCTTAGTGGTGATATAATTCACAGTATCACTCTTAGTTGTGATATAATTCACAGCATCATCCTTTGTGGTGATATAATTCACAGCATCATCCTTAGTAGTGATATAATTCACAGCATCATCCTTAGTAGTGATATAATTCACAGCATCATCCTTAGTAGTGATATAATTCACAACATCATCATTTACAGCGCTATTATTTACAACCTCATCATTTATCACCACAACTCAATCTATAGAGCAGAGCCAGCCACAAGAATGTTACCAACAATCTTTCCATTAATGGCATCATCACTTACTGAAACAACTCTGGTATATGCCTTATGAATGAAAAAGGATCGTATTATTTTACGAGAGTTATCATTATTAGATACATTCTATTCTTGCAGAATCGAGAATCACAATCATATCAAACTTCGGAAGTGCAAGCTGACTTTTGCCGAATGTTTATTTCCATGACGATGTTACCTTCTTAATGAGAATGAGCGCCAAACTATTCTTCAACTTTTACTAGGCAGAAAAAAGTAACTTTACGCTCATTTCCTCGTAATTGCCATCCTGACATGTAATAGCAATGACACGCAGGGGAAGAAAAAAAAGTTCACACAAAACAAACATTTATTTTCGAAAAACACACAAACCATATCGTGCGTTTGTTTTCGAATATGACCGGAAGATATTAGCACAAATGATGCTGAAACAAACATTTATTCTAATATAAAATGCAAAATATTTATTAGATCGGCATTTGGATCGTAATCTGAATATTTTAAAACGAACGACACTACAACGATGAAAACAAGCCTCGTTTCCGCTGCAAAATACGAAACACTTACATCAGTTTTTGAGTCGTAACATGTACATCTTAAGACGCGTGATGCTGAAACTCGTTCTATTAAGCATGTCTGGATGCTCCAATGGATGCTTTTACGACTGTATTTGCAGTTGTCAGGAGTACACTAGTGGAGTGTCTGAGAAGCCTCGTCAGATTTTAGTGAGGGCAGTTCTCACGCCGAGATTTTGTTCTTCTCTTCATTCTGACGTCCAGAGATTAAGACAAGAAATATTGTTGTTAAGCAGTACTGTTCACGTCAGCTCGTAAGCTATAATATCACGTAAGTAAAGTTTAATGAACATTAGTGCATTTTAATGCCCCATTAGTGCATTTTAATGCCCTATTAGTACGTTTTAGCACACCACTTGAATGCTGTCACGACAGAAATATCTGTTAAGTGATTTTATTTTAAATTAATCGTAAAACGCACTTAACTGTAACATTTCATGACAGTTTAAGAATAACAAAAATTATTCCTCAGGTGTATTTTGATATGAACTACATTTGCTAAATGTTGTTAGAGACGAAACTTTATATGATTTTTAGTTTTGAACTCTATCTTAATACCTAACTAATAAACTACCGATGAATTTTACACTAATTGTCCACTTGTGGGAACAAAAACGGGGCTTCTGAATTTTCGTTTCAATTGAAAATGTAAGTTATAAGAAAATAAAGAGAAAAAGAACGCTTATTAATTTTAATTTTCGATATCTATTCTTTATCAAACTCTCGTTCGTTACAAAATTTTTAATTTCACCTTAGTGTGGGTATGTCTGAGAAGTATGGTATTCTTAGGACTGTTCTCAGCTCTGCAACCAATCACCGTGCAAAGACGGAACGCTCAGGCTGTGGTAAATCGTTAAACTAGGCCTAAGGCCTGATTCTTGAACGAGATCATTTGGGGACTTTAAGGTAGGCCAGCTTACTGCCTACTGGGACGCAAAGTCTCTCTGCGATGGGTGCTTGCATTTCATTAAGCAGGCACACTGAGGCTAAAACGCTCCTTCTTTTCCAGCAACACCCTGCAGCGCAAGACCAGAATTCCTACGGAAGACCCATTTTCAGCTCGACGACATTCGCAGTTGAAGAGCATGGCCGCTAGTTTGGCAGCTAGCGTAAATTAACAAAAAGTTTTCCCTGTTTACTAATGTATCTCCAGACCTGCGTAAAAGTTCTTGTCTGCTCTGGCGATTTCATCCTTCTCATTTGAAGCGAAATTGTCTCCTGAAATAAAGGAGCATTTGCTATCTGCAATAGCAAGACGATCCGAAGTGTGTAGCTAAAACAGGCCAGCCAACTGCGCTTGGCAAAATACGATCTTTTGTTTTCCTGAAGGCATCTAAGACCACGGCACTACTTTTTCCAAGAAAAAATCACAATGCATAAAAACTCTCATAGCGAGAATTTTAGAATTTATTAATTTGAAAAAATTTTGAAGAATATACTGCGAATTCGAGCGCTCCTGAAGCCGGAATAATTCAGTTAATTAAATGTTTTCTCCTGTAGAAATGAAAACTATAGGACGTAGATCATCAAGAAGATTCTAAATATACGATTTTTGAATTAAAGAATTAATGCTGGGTCCATACAAATAAAGTTGAAAATTTGCATGACGTGCATATGTAGCTCTCATCATTGCTATCATACAGGAACGTAAAGAAAGTCATGTTTTTATGACATTTAACTGAGTCTTTGCACATTCCTCATAAATTCAACGGAAAAATACTTCATTTACTTCTTTATAAAACCATGCTTATTGGAATAGGTAAAATTGCGAACACTGGAAGCTTGTTAGCCCACAACAAAGTAGGCGAGCAAAAATAGTTCATAGTTTCGAATTTTTCGTAACAAGAGGCACTTTTGATAGCAGCTGCCGTCCACATTCTAAGCTCCAGAAGGACCCAACTGCTCCAAGTTTCAATGGGCACGCCCGCCTGAGGTAATGGTGTCAAAGTTTCTAAAACTGTAACAGCAAGGCTTTTTTACCGACAGTCCTGGCATAAGCTGCAAAATTTCAGCCGGCTTCTTTACTCTGAAGCTTCTTTGTAAGCCTACCTTGGCACAGAGAGGAGGACCACCAATACCTTAGCTTAAAGCTCATCTAGTACCGTCGTACAATGTTCATATAGGTTTTGGTGCGCAGATCATGCAGCACAATATTTCATGTTCATGCTGCAGTATGGCGCAATATTAATTCATATATTGGGTCGAAAGTTCATACGGGTGGGTTAAAAGTTCATATTACGAGTTTACCATGGACTGGAAGTTCACGCATCACATGTGCAGAACTGCCAATGTTGGTGAACCGTCTCCAGGTATTCGTAACGGCTGAGCAGCTCTTCATCTGTAATGTCCAAAGTTAATCACTGCAAGTGTAACAGTTACCCTTTCTCTTCCTCTCCTTATTTTCTTCTGGTGTTTGTGTGTAACTGAAGTACATGTGCGTGATTGAGGTGCCTGTCTGTGATTGTCTTAACTTTAGACGGCATGAGAATTGGGTAGTAGCCCAAGAATGGGCCAATCAGCTCTTTTCTCCTGATGTTTCTATTCCATTAAATTCTATTCTCTTATTAAAGGGTAAAGGCATGAGCACGCAGAACACAATATACAAATTGGAAAAAGATTTGTGAAGAATTTCTGGGCGGAAGTCAACCGCTCCGCATTTCAGGGTTTTGAGTTATTGGCCACAGTCTAATCGAATAAGATCTAATAAAAGCGTTCAATACTAAAATCCAATATTGTACCAAATATCCCAGTACCTTGATAGCTCGCAAGGCACAAAATATTACCAGCATAGATAAATAGGAATTTTACCATAACGCGCAACCTTCATTCACCAGCATTTTGTGAAGCCGACAAACCTATGAACCTAGACCTATTAATAAATCCTCCATATGCCCCAAAAGTGTTCTTTTTGAGCAGTTAGACCGATGGGCAGGTGGTTTTAGGCTGATGGACAGGTAGTCTTAGGTTCCCTTGCTCGACTTCTTCTTGGTCGTCGCTCTCGCATAATGTCAGCCGACTTCGACCGTTTGCAGCCGCTGGAAAGTTGCTAAAGACCTGCGAATATTCCATAATGAGGAGAGAAAAGCCAATACATTTGGAGTGTAGACACTAGACCAATTATGCCCTGCAGTTGTGCTTGCTTCCCGGCAAGTTATGATGAAAGAGAACTTGATGAGTTCCAGAATTGTCCTCAAACTGAATTTATCCTGAAAAAGTAAGTTTCTTTGAAAGAAATTGGAGGAGGAAAATGAGTTTTTCATGATGTAGAAAAGTTGGATTTGCATTTCCTGATTAAAATTACTATATTGTAGGAGATTGAATGGTAAAATCATGGGGAAATTGGCTTGGGTTGTTAAATTTAACCAGCGAATACGATAAATCTAAAGACTAAATATTTTGCATTTGATCCTGAATTTATTGCATCTCACCACAAAAGTTATTGCAAGCTAGCACTATATTTATTGCATATGACCACTGAATTTATTGCATCTGAAGACTGAATGTGTTGCATGTGACCGCTGAATTTATTACATTTAACCGCTGAATGTATTTCCCGGGGCCACTAAATTTATTTAATTTGAACACTGAATTTATGGAATCAGAGCGCTAAATTAATTGAATACTGTCAATGAAGTTGCTGAATATGATTCATTTAATTGATTTCAGAATCTGATAGCCTTATTACAGACTTATGTCTACAGACTAATTAGTCTTGTCGCGGACTAATGTCTACAGACTAATTAGTCTTTTTACAGATTAACGTCTAAAGATTAATTAGTTTTGTTACAGACTAATTACAGATTAATAACAGATAAGAAAGACTCTAACTATCTGATTTTGAAGGTGTTTTTCATCATAATGTGGCTTTAGGTAGTTAGTCTAGCAGTTGGTACTAAATTAATATAAACTTTACTTTCCTTTTATTGATCAAATATATTATTCCTTTATCTGGGGTTCCCGCGAAGAAATATTAAAACCCGTGGTACAACTCAGAATATTCTTCAATAAGCTCCTTCAAACTGTATTAATACTCTCACACACGAGAACAAACAGAAAAGCTCTATACGTATAGGTGAAAAATCAAAATTCCTGAGGTTTGGATAGTGCGCCTGCTGCATTAGCAATTTTTGGAAAATATTGTTTGATTTGATTAGCTTCTAAAAATTAGATTGTTCAAATGAATTCAGAAATGAATTCGCTTCGGAATTCCGGAATCTTCGACTTGAGTTATTTCAAAGCTGCCACACGAAGCCCTTTCTTCTGCAACTCTAAATTTTTTGCTTCTTATTTTTTATTTACTGCTTCATAGTTTCCACGCATGTTACTTTTTTTTTCGATGCTAAAGATGTTGGTAGCCCTGATACCAAGACTATCTCATTCTCCCTCGGCCGGCAATTGATGGAACATCAACACAGCGTTATTGTCTGATCGAAAGAAATAGACAGAAACAATTTCCAAGAACCTCTCTTACGTGTACGTGTATCTGTCAATCCAAATTGAGTGTTTATGCTTATCTCAGAGAAGGAAAAACAAGAACAACCAGATACTGATGCATCTTAATAAAAGGAATGACGTCCTTCTAGTGGACTGTAGTCATAACCATTCCGTATAAATGTTAGTCAGTGTTGAGGAAAGCGTTAAATCGATCATTTACTTTAATAATATTATTATTTATTTAACCATAACGTTAGTCATATATGTGAAGTTAGACGGGAGATATTAAAACGACAAGAACCAGAAACCTCTGGAGAAAAAGTACGGTTAAGCCATGTTTTTTTAGTATCAGTGATTAGTAATTTGACGAGGCATCCAATACTAGTATTTTTGCTCAATAAGAATATAAATAACGTACAAAAATCATACATTATTTTTCTGACTAACCATTAATTCATTGTGTATTGCTCTGTGACAGCGAGAGAGAGAGAACGTTTTGTTCGAATAGACAACTATTTCAGAAATAAAAAGCGAAGGTTGAATTGAATTTAAAATCGGAGTTAGATCACTTTCAAGGGTTTACGTATTTTCCTGTCGTGTGAGGACATGCTGGAGCAGCGAATGCGATGTACACAAGACGTGTTCGTTAGCTGGTGCTTGAAATAAAATAAATTTTATATCGTTTGCCACAAGCCCCTAGTTCTCTACCTGCATGGAAAATGTATATCTTTGTGAAAAACGAATAGTGGAACAAATAGCCTTCACTGTATAAAACCAAACAATGGTAACTATAGAGCAACATACACAGAATACGGTGCATTTGTACTTTTTGTGAAGAATAAGTCTAAACAACTCTTGCAAAAACATCATTTTGGAACCTACCCAAGGATTTTCTCATCGAAATGTACATCCCATTTCCTTTTTTCAATGAAATGAACTTGTGCTACATTACTTGTATAGACGAGTGGTTTTAGTTACACAAAATTTAAACTCGAGAATCTTCCCCACTCTTTTTAAATCTTCCATAACTGCTTAAATGATATAGACGAATACTAAAAATGTTACTCTAGATGAAATACAGAAATGTACCTGTGCATGACCTACATACTTATGTTCATAAAGCCACTTGATGGAAAGTCTTCATCCCCACCTCGAGGGGGCATCTACGAAGTAGATGAGAGACCAGCGAAATTATCACTCCTTCAAAAAAAGGCATGAAAAATTAACGAATATGTCAAGTCTTGAATTATAAGGCATCGGCTTCAAACCTGCATGGAGTTGATGGTTTTTTCCTAAGTTTATTCCTTAGCAATTTCCTATCGAACTACAGAGGCCAAAATGTGTGGAATGAAGGAAATGAATAGACATTTCTCTCTCTAATTTAAAAGGAGCGGAATTTATTGACGAGCAAAGCCTGCAGGTCACCTGGCTAATGGAGGCCATCAAGGGAAGTATAATCCTTAATATATTGCAGCTTTATATTTATGGTCCCCAGGAGAAAAACCTTCACGCTTACTGTCCTTGAGATACAATTTGTACGTTCATGGGCAGGTCCCATGTATGATCACGTACTCAGCGTTGTGGTACCCCAAAAGAAACAGGTATAACTCAGAGAGTTTTAGTTGGAGGAAAAACTAATGCAACTTTGAAACGTGGATAAGCACTACCTTATTTAGGTTACCATGCAAATTTTTGAAAGAGTCCTAATTGCAGAAAGTTGCTTTACCTCTTGAATATTCGTGTGAACTAAGCCTGCTGTATGTTATCTTGGATAATGTTTCAAGGCTGATAGCATTATTCTTTTGAGTAATTTTAATAGAGGGAACTAGTAACCATTAATTCATTTTTTTAATGATTTTTTTTCTTATAATAAAATCTTTTTGAGTTACATTTTTATTTTGAAGTCACGTGACGCTGAAACACCCTACATGTAGTGCATGCTCTACGCGCCCCAGCACAGCCTAGCAAGTGGAAAATTTAGTCGTGTTTGCTTTTAGAGTGGAAATTTACAGCGCACATGATGATTTTTTCGAATTTAATATACTGCATTTTCTCGAATATTCTACATCATGGTAATTAAATATTTCAACCGTGTACTCCAGATGCTCATAGCTATACGGGCACTCAAACCACTATATAGGTTATTATATAGGTTATTATGTTATAGGTTATTTTTAGAACATATAGGTTATTTTAGAGCGCGTACATCAATTATTTTTAGACATGCATGCAGTGTATAAATTTATGTGCGTAAGTTTCCACATTTCAGATTTGAATGCAGCATCGTGCTCACACGCTAACATTTTGTTGACAGGCTTGTGTGCACTAAAAATAAGCAATTGCACTCTCCGGTGGATGTTGTAAAGAAGACTTGCCTGAACAACTGAAACGACGTACAAAGTTTTTTGTGTGTATAGAACCGACCGTATGTGTTAAAAGTTCTAATAGAAAGTAACAAAGTCCCTGTTTACACACCTACAGTTCAACTACAGAGTAGGTAGTTGAAAACACACACATCACTGTATTTTCTTTTAAAAATAAGCATCGTGACGAAAAGCTTTGAGTTCCAGAGCCCTCTTTTGACTGCCATATATTGGAAATTTGTTTGCTTTTTAACGCTGGGACGGTCGCAGCTCTAAAATCTACGGAGTGAGTTATCCTTATTTGAAAACGGATCGTTTTATTATAGAAATTCATATCAATTGAGTCATATTGTTAGCACGAAAAAATGGGTGGACTTTTTGTAAGGGCTACCTACAATGCTGTGTGCCTATAGAGTTCTGTTATTTAGATGCAAAAAATTTGACTCGTGAACAACATTTTTTGCAATTTAACTTTATCCCAGCATGGGTGATATCGGTAAGTAATAGTTCCATTCTTCATATTGATTTATAATACATATGTACATCACATAGGTTTGTCAGTTTCTTCAAAGGCAAAGGAAAATCGACATCGTCTAGTTTTTCCCAACATTCAGGAATATATTTTTGATTTCGTTATACTGTATATATTTACGGTGTATGCATTTTTAATTTAAACGTTATTGCAATTTATGTTGATGAATTATATGTATCAAGGCGTCACAATTTTTATAAATGTTTACTTTTTTCCTCAATTATTTTCAGTCAGTGAAATCAAACTTAAACTTTTCCATAAATATCTTTATCCTTTAAACAGTGGCTTCATCCAATTAATTTCATTCTAAACTGTAGCTCCCTCTTTCTAATTCAGTTTAATTCGTTAAACTGTACGTGAGCTTGCTTCTATTAACTGGGCTTTTTATTATATTAAATGCTATCAAGTTTATTGTATTTCACTGTCATTAACGTCACTTTAATCTGTTAAAAGAAACTAAGAGCAAGCTTCATCGTTGTAACTTTTCTTTACAATCAGTTACGCCTAATGCTTGTTCCACCATGAGTAAGAATATCTTACAAGTTAATTTTACCATTTTGATGCTACCTGGAACCACTTTCAGAGCGAAACACTAGTTTAATCCATGCTAATTGAGTTCCACAGTTGAAGAGACACTGATGAATAGAGTGGGTTCTGTACTGCACTCCACACACAGGTCTCTTCCCTGCAGGCACCTCGGCATCGCTGATATACGACTGCTAACTACAGCCATCTTGCAGAGCAATGCTAGTCCGACTGCATTTTGCCCTGACTGGTTGTGCAGCTGATTAAACTTGTTCTCGAGAGCAGTTGTTAATCTTGTTCTTTACGGTCGCTTTACGAGAAACATACGGCAGGCCTATTTTGGGGTAAATACCTTCTTTTAGGGTAATTCAGGAGGCTCGTTGTCATGCGGGGAATATAATTACAGGAGCAGAAACGAAATATGGGATAATCAGATTTCTTTTCTTTGAAATAAGGGTAATATGCATACAAAATATCTAGCCTAATTCACTAAAAGTTTCACTGATTGATAAATTCTAACAAAATATGCATTTCGATATCTGCAACAAACTTTTATAATTTAAAAAATAAAAATTGTCCAGATGTCAAAATAGGGAATTTCTAGCAATATTAATTACTTGGGGATGCATCTGGGAAATAGAAGATGACTGTAAATTACCAAATCAATTACCCAACGATTGCTAAGTTCTACTTAGTCTAAGTTTTACTACAGCCAAGTTACACTAACTCTGAGTTTTGCTGAATCTGAGTTTTATTAAGTCTGAATTTTGATAAGTTTGAGTTCATTGCTCAAGTCCATTGGTCAGAATATATCTTGACACGAGAAGGTAGGTAACTTGCAAGCCTATGTGAGGAAAAAATATCTTCAAACTACATATATACCAAACTGTTAGACAGTATTTTACTATACTATATTACATTGAGATATATATATATATATATATATATATATATATATATATATATATATATATATATATATATAAACTATTAAACTGTACGTATACACTAAACGTTTGAAATACAAGAAATACAACTTTTTTTAGACTAATTATTGTATTCAAGTGGCGATATACGAGTATATGAGACGCGCAATGTTAATAAAAAGTTTGAGATGAACGGAACTGTGGGGAGCGTTAGATTGCTTTTTAATTGAATATGGATAATTCTCCTTCACAGAGTCGCAAGCATGAAAATGTCCTATTCGTGTGGGAAACATCTAAACAAACAGTTCTGAATACTGATGTTTGAATTCCAGAGCTAGGATTTGTATCGTTACCATCGGTAGTGAAAATGACGACCGTTGGTATCCGTTCGTATCGGCCATCATCACTACACATTCAATTACTGTCAGCATTACTACACACCACTCATTATCACACAGGCTTTCAGCATTACTACACACCATTCATTATTCCACTGACTGTCGGCATTACTGGACACCACTCATTATCACACTGACTTTCAGCATTACTATACATCATTCATTATCCCACTGACTGTCGGCATTACTGGACACCACTCATTATCCCACTGACTGTCGGCATTACTACACACCACTCATTATCACACTGACTGTCGGCATTACTGGACACCACTCATTATCACACTGACTGTCGGCATTACTACACACCACTCATTATCCCACTGACTGTCGGCATTACTGGACACCACTCATTATCACACTGACTGTCGGCATTACTGGACACCACTCATTATCACACATCTCGTTATCACGTTGTTCAGTAGCGGTTCAAACTACAAAACTTTGGCCTGCCACTTGGCCTCAATCAAGTAGCGCCGACAAAAACCTCTAATTTGTTAGACAAGAAACAACGACTGATAGCCTAAGTTGAGACAGATGGCCTGTTCGTGTGTTTAGGGTCATAACTTAGGAACTTTCGCAGATACCGACTTTCTGAGTACGGAGCTTGGGCATCATAGCATTAACATTCTGTAGATATTTTACTAAGCTGCTAATCCTATATCACCTGCTCAAACTTTGCTCATGATAACCGAACAAAAAGAAACACGTACTTCAAAGCTTAATTTTATACTGATGCAACAAAGAAAAAAGAAAGAGAACAAAAAATTATTCCTAATCAAGTATAAAGTACAGCTGCGTTGGACTTTCAATTCGTAATGCTAACCTTTTAAGAGTAGTGATGATTCTCCAAGCGACTATTTCTGTCGTCTGTGTTGTAACTTGAAATAGACTCGTGGGGGCGCGTCGATAAGCTTGATGACGGTCTTGTTGTACTCCGGGTGTCCAGCGTTGCAGCATGCTGGACTCATTTCTTGTCCCCGACAATCTAGAAACACACGCAGGCAGCTATGGTAATTGAACCCGGGTCTTCCCACATCGCAAGCAGGGATGTACACCACGTGACTGTATGGCTGTAAATCATCACTACATATTTCAGAGGAGCATCGATAGAAAGAAAGTTTTAGCACATCCTCCAATTGCAAAATTAGAGGTTTTTGTATTTCTGGACTGTTTACATGACATCGTGTTGAAATTTTTGATGTTTTCGATATGTTTAATGCTCCCTGTGTTTGGGTACGGGTAAAATAGTTATCTATGGTAATTGAGTAACATATATACAACATTATTGGTGGTCTCAGAGACATTTAATTGCCATAATCGAAGGAAAAGATACAAAAGGCTTCAGGAACTTTTTTTCAAATGCTTTAATTGAATTTAAAGATCATGCAAGCTAACTTTCTTCAATAAAAGGTACATAAGGTTTTAGAATCTTTTCCTCAATCACTTGAACTGATGTTAAAAGGCATGCAATCACAGCTATTCATGCAAAACAGGTGGAAGATTTTAGAACATTTTTCGTGTTCTTGATTTAATTTCATAGGATTCATATATCGTCTCCGGTGTTTCGAGCACAGAGGAAGTATGATCTTGCATAGGTAACTGTGCCTGGTACAGAAAATTCATATACTAATAAAAGCAAAAAAATATTTAACTGCTTGCATGGGATTTTTCTGCACGTGAGACAATAAACTGCAACGTCGTACTTGCACGTGTCGTGAGCGTATGTTCGACTTCACCGTACACTTAATAAGCCACGAATGCTCTACTGCGTTCACTCCTTGCATGTACTTGTTGACATTTTTTCGTGGTCATTTCAGTGTTGCTGGTCTTTTCCACATCACACCGATTATTGTGTGCAGCGTTTCTGTTCATTTAGTACAGGCAGCACAGCAGCTTCAGAATTTGTGCATGTTTATTAAGAAGTTAGGGTCTGCGAACCTATCATCCGCGTAATCATCGTAAGCAGAAGTGCCCCTGGGTTAAAAGCCTACAATTTTTGAAGCCCCATTCATTGCAGCAGTATTCAATTCAATCCGAAGGCTCTGTGTTAATCCGAGCTTAGGTCGGATGTGAAGGAGCTGTATTATCGTAGCAATAACTGCCTTCATTCAATTCACGTCTTTAAACATTATTGCGTTATACACAACGGTTAAACAGGGGGGGGGAATTAATGCTTCACTGTATTCCATAAGTCGTATTCCAGTTGCTGTGTTATTGCAGGAATTATTATGTCGAAGCCTTGTCGGAGACGCCCTCTAGATATGAGGGAAGAGGAAGCTGCAGTCGGGGCCGGAACCTCTACCTTACTTTGTCGATATATTCCGGTTGGTCTGCTTTATGGGCCAAGTTCATGGCGTCTGAAATAAGGGGAAGGTCTCAGTTCTGTTCTTTGTGCCCAAAATAAGGGAATGAGTCTAGCGAAGTATACATACCTTAATTTTGCTCGAATTGAAGGATATTAGGCACAGCTTTTGGTGCTCGAATGAAATAATTTTAGATGCAGTTCACTCTGCTTGTATTCATAACCTCTGGCACAGTTAAATGTTGTTGAATTAAATAGCGTAAGAAATAGACCAGGGTGTACCAATCATAGGAAAGATTACAGACCCTGTCGTTGAAAGCGACTAAAATGAGGTGCTGCTAAATATTATTAATGATAAGGACTTTCAACGTCTAACAAAGAAAAAGCTCATTTAAATATTTTAATGACTACCATGAGAGCACTTATGAGTCACAAACTACACATAGCAGACGTTCAATTAGAAAACTGTCGAAGGTTGACTAACTAGTCACAAAATACGCAGAAAAGACTAGCTAGTCAAAACTTCACTCAACACACATATCCCATGCACTTAATATATTTTCGTTGTAATTTCAGAAAACTGAAAATAAAAATAACCCATTCGCATAAATGTTGGAGCTTTTTTCCCTGGGTTCATTGCTTATGTAAAGCGTAAGCAGAACCGCCACTCAGACCCTGAAAATCTTTTTGAAGGGCCCATATTTTATTCAGGGAGACCGTGAGAGAATTTGATCATATTGTGAGTATCAGGCGCTTGAGCCACGCGCTCGGGCGATACGTGTAAGTTATTTCTACTTTTTATTGCTCGGTGCAAAACTGATTTTCATCCTCAATGTCCTCCTGGGATGTGCACTGCTACATACGGTAGCTGAGACTTGTTCAAGATTGAACGTGGACACATGGTATAACTTAGTTTTTCTCTTGCCAAAGAGAGGGATTTTTTTATGAAAGGTCTTGGTCAAGAAGAGTAGAACTTTCAGCTCTCAGCTGTGTGAAAGACTCGTGAAATGTTTCAAATTTTATGCAACGGCTAAATTTATTCTTGCAAAACTACGTATATCGTCCACGTTAGTCAACTTCAAGACTGGACAGTGCTCTGTCAGGCTCCTAGGTTAGATTGTTGCTCCGATCTTGAATATATGAATTTATTACTTGAAAAGCTGTGCATATTTTGCAACATGCTCTCTCCTAACAAAATATGCCCGCGATTAGTAAATTCGTTGGCATCAAAATAATCCCAATTATCTCTTCATTAAAAAAATCACTTAATATTTTCAAGAAGATACAATAGTTAAATACTACACATGGACTTCAGTGCTAAATAATTCTCAAGTAATAACTGAAGAACGCGTGCGTAGTGTCAGCAGGAAACTGTCCCCAGCCAGGTTGGCTTTGAACCCTTGTAGCAGGAATACAACTCATAAGCTGGTGTAGTTTTTTGCAATTTTAAAATTGAAAAACACAATACATTCCCACAGCTGGACTCCGAAACTCGCTTACCAAAACAAATTGTTTTTTCAGGTCGCTTGTATGCGATTTTGGATACAATGTCTGGTACTAGCATCCATTTTGTTAGATTTAATACTAGTTTATAATGTTGCTGTGTTTCTATATATAATTTTATTGCAATTCAATTTTTAATTATAATTAAAGTACAACACGGGATATAATACTTTAAACTAGTTACATAACAATAAATACGTACCTGCTATCACAAACATGTATTAAGTGCACATGATTTCCCGAATTAAATGTTCAAAATATAGAAAATATTAAGTTGTGTTTTCAAATTAATTCTCTGTGACGTTGCATAACTTGAAATTGTGTAGTGAAGCACAAATTAACTTAACTTTATAGAAATATCTAACGTTTGTTTTGAATATTAGCCCATGGAGAAATCATTGACTTTCATCAGATTTCGGAACCACAGATAAATTCTGCTCTCCTTTTCTTGAATGAATTAACTTTTTTCTTAAAACGAGGAATTAGTGATGGGTAGTTACTAAATAAATCTTTTGTAACATTATACTATAGTGAAATATATTATTTAGGGCTGCACTCTAGCCGGTTATACATGCTATTCAATCTCACGAAAAGTTTCTGTGTAGTGGCAGAATCGGCCTACTTTCTTTTAAAAATTGTTTTTCCTGCCTGCAAGAAAACCTTTGCAAAAATACCCATCTCGGTGCAAGGTACATTATCTGCAGGGCTGTGGAGCTAGAATCATGGAATCAAAATCCCTATTGTGCATCCGTAATGGAATTCTAATATCTGAAAATGTGTAGAAGTTTTTTACGGGTATCTGAGTGTTCTTATATGTACAAGCTCCAATAAGGGCGTGGAGTGTTCACAAAAAAGGGGAAAAAGAAGTTGGAAAATATGTTCTAACTTATGACAACAGTGTTCTGTTCACAGTCAAAGTTCTGGTCCGGGTGGAAAAATTATACCATCAAAGAAAAAACGGATTTAAGGCAGGCACGCAGTGCACCAACTGCTAAACTCGTTCCTTTTTTGAGTACTTAACGTACTCATTATTTACGTACCTTCACTACAATAGAGTACGTTGGCCTTACAAAGAGAAATTCAGAATACAAAGTGCACAGTTTCATGCTATTTGAAAAGTGAAACATTCCAGACATTTTCAAAGCTGAAATTGGAAACCGACACTCCATCAATACCGATTATTATCTAACCGAAGCTATTCCAAAACGAAGTAGGGTCCTACACAAAAAATATGCACAAGAGAGTTGTAGCTATCGAGAGCTCAAGTTTCACTACCTCTGGTGTAGTAGTCTGACGGTCTCAATGCATTGAATTTACGATAAATTATTTGAATATCGTCGAGTAAGCAGGAAAATGAAGCTTGTTCGATTGCTTTCACTTGTTACAAAATTTGAAGCCATTTTTTCCAACAGTGCGGAAGCTGCATGTTAATTGAATGATGAAAATGGATTATTATTTGCATAAGAGAATGAGGTGAACCAGTCATATTCAGTGTACAGATGACATCAAAGCAACTTCCTTCCAACATGAAATTAACTTTTAAATCAGGATATAGTCCATTGCATTTTACTGTAGTGCATCAAAACTTCAGCAGCACTAGAGTCGAAGTATCGTAATTACAGCTGGAGCTCCGGGTTCACAGTTGGGTGTAGTTCACTGCAATAGCACCTACATTTCATGCACAGCAACATGACCGCAGGATAATGAATAGGACCTAAAGACTTTACAGTAGGAAAAATACAGAAATTCCAAAAGCACAGAATATGAAACGATAAACAAGATTTGGAACCTTTTACCTAGAAAAGATCATAACAATTTCAAAACTAGGCAAATGTTGTAGTTAGAACAATGTTGACATAAATGAATGCCTTATGATGCAGGTAACGTCACTTCAGTATTATTCACAGCATCTCTGCCGAATCACAGACAGTAAAAATGCAATTTAGTGCTCGCTTACTGCGAAGAATTACTGCAGTTGAGAGCGACCACGGTTCAATCACACAGGGTTGTTATGAGGATTGCTGCGTTGGTTGCCAAGTTCTGCATGTCCAACTGCATAGACACACTTGCCCAGCGATGTCTTCCTCATAAGCTATGGACTTAATTACACTCTGGAGCCTCAATCTCTGTATATGACACGCCAGCGCGTGGACTGCTGCATGAAAGACCCTTTATTCCTTTACTTGTGCAGTGGTGTTGACTGCAGGGTGATCTCTATTCAAATAGAGAGGTTTTGGGGCGAACAGAATTCTCTTGTCCTCTGTAAGACGATGTGACGTTTCCCTACACTGTTATGAATTTCTGATAAACCAAGGCTTGGACCAAATATTTCTGTACCAGTGTGCTGCTATTCAAATATGCAGTACATGATAAAAATTTCCTGAATAGAGACAACCAGTTCTAAGTCTTCGAAATGACTTGAAGTACAGACTTAGTCACTATTTCATGCACTATGCCTAGAAAAATGGAAGATCTAACAGAGAATTCGAATACACAGAAAGTAATCTGCCAACCTCATATATTGTATTAGAGACCTACTTTTCCTACTTGTGTTATTGAGTCTCATGTATTGGCTTATTTCGAAAACACGAAACATACAAGAATGTACACTAAGTTCAATAGATCCTCCATAAAGTCATGAATATCAATACAGTAATAAAGCTGTACATGGTATTAATATTGTCTACAGGAATTCAGTTGTAATTACGTTTACAGTAACAATACTGTTTTTGATATTAATATTGTTGGTAATGAAGCTCAAACAGAATGTTCGTCTTCTTAAAGTGGTCACTGACGAGGATTAGTTTATGATTGCATGGTCGGTTGTTCGTGTATGATTGCGTGGTTCAGTTCATGATTGTGCAGGCGATTGTTCATTGATACTTGTGGTATAGTTTAGAATCGCGGGGATGAGTGTTCGTGGATGATTGCGTGATTCAGTTCATGATTGCATGGACGGTTGTTCGTGTATGATTGCGTGGTTCAGTTTATGATTGCATGGACGGTTGTTCGTGTATGATTGCGTGGTTCAGTTCATGATTGCATGAACAGTTGTTCGTGTATGATTGCGTGGTTCAGTTCATGATTGTGTAGGGGATTGTTCATTGATACTTGTGGTATAGTTTAGAATCGCGGGGATGATTGTTCGTGTATGATTGCGTGGTTCAGTTCATGATTGTGGTGGTGATTGTTCACTGATACTTGTGGTATAGTTTAGAATCGCGGGGATGATTGTTCGTGTATGATTGCGTGGTTCAGTTCATGATTGTGGTGGTGATTGTTCACTGATACTTGTGGTATAGTTTAGAATCGCGGGGATGATTGTTCGTGTATGATTGCGTGGTTCAGTTTATGATTGTTGTATGGTAGCACAATCCTGGCTTCGTATGACCATCCCTCGCATGACTTACTGGTGCTGGGAGTCTCATCGCCCTCAGGTGTTCCAAGTGCTTCACTGATCAAATAAAGGCTTGTTAATCAAGGAAAATGAGAGGCACTGACTATTTCTTTAATTATTATCTCAAGGATAAGGGTAGAATAGTTCTCATATTTAAAAATCATTTGCTCAGTCGCATGCCGAAGAATTTAGTTTATTCTAGCTCGAAAAAAACGAAAATAGATATTTAAATATTCGAACGTTCTCCCCTTTTATGAATGTGGATATTTTCAAGTTTTTGAATGACCTTGAAATGTGGAGGCTGTTGGAATGGTCAATAAGAAATGTATAATGTTCAGATTATTCTCCCTCGGGAGACATTTTCTAAAGCTGAAATATTTTTTAATCTGAATTCTATTTCGTCAATTTTTTGGTTCTGTGTAAGACAAAACAAAAGACATCATAACATAGAATGATTCCATTTTAAAATTTCAGAAAAATGGATGTAAGGAACTCGTTTTGTTAAATAAATACAGGCTATAAATGCTCAGAGCACAGGCAAGATCAGTTAGTCTTAGCGCCTGGTGTATTACATAAAAATGAAGAAATTATAATATATTTGTTTCCTTATTATTTAAATGAAATAATGACGTACTATTGAGCAAGAATTATTAATCGATATCAGGCACTGTAAAAAATAGATTTACATGATGTCTTTTTAAAAATAATTTTCATTACACCTACAGTTAAAGCTGCAAACTTGATTTGGTAGATCCTCACCTATAATACATAATCCTGACGCTGAACTCGGCAATTTTGAATATGTCTTAGGCGAGACAGACTACTAAAACAATGACTAATGACTCTGAATTACATGAGCACAGTACTGCCCACCTCGTCCAGTTTGTTTCAAGAATATTACTTGCAAGATTGTTTTTAGGAAATCTTGGAGGCATTCGGAGACCATTAACCATGTCGCTTGACGCTTGGCGCATCCAATTCTCCTTGCCAGATTGTCTTCCTGCCACAAGGAAGTTCTCCTCGGGTTGGGAACCGCTGTTCTCGGCCGTCCGTCAAGCCCAGAAGATTAATTGAATTATTCATAGGACTGATGACGGACGCTAGGGCGCAATCCCAAGCGTATCATCTCCTGAGCGCGAGTCAAATTTCGTGTAAAAACTCTACTACACAGAACTGATGAAGCTGTGTAGACTTTGTCTAGGTCTAAGAATTGGGATACACAGAACTGATGAAGCTGTGTAGACTTTGTCTAGGTCTAAGAATTGGGATACACAGAACTGATGAACCTGTATGGACTTCGTCTAGGTCTAGGAATTGGGATACACAGAACTGATGAAGCTGTGTAACAGTATTTTCTAACTGAGAATTTTAAAAGAACTTTGGAGATTCTTTGAGGATACGGAATGAAGATAACAAAGAGAGTATTGTTCAGAAACTGAGTTATCACTGATAACAAAAGTAGTGACTGTACAATGTAGGTACGAAAGATTTTTGAAAGCAAGTCACAAACGATAATAAAACTGCATACTATTTCTGAACTTGAAATTTCATTCGCAGCATCGAAAATAAGGTGTTTACTTGTAGTTGTATTGTTGCTAGGAGTTGGCACAGAAACTTGACTGTATTGAGAAACAGGAACAGCGTTTAATTTCAACGGGGATAAAAAGACGACAAGCTGCAAGAAGTTCTTGACTTCGTAGACAATAAGTAAATGCAATATTCCAGTTCTGTCAAAACAACATTGCTGTGAAGCCTGCTGTTTCTTACACGACTTCTATGACGCAGAAGAAATGAATTTAATCTATAATGTCACACTGACAGCTGTGAGTAAATGTATTTAAGAAATGTTTCACTGAAGCCAGGGAAATATTCCTGAAAGAAAGACATGAATTTGAATAAAAATGTTGCATTGATAGCACTTAATTTTTACAGGGAAAAGAAATTAATCTAATTAATGTTTCTCTACCAGCAATGATTTATTCATAGAAGAAAAAGTCATTTCAATTTAATAAAGTTTTTTTGACAGCCATGATTTCTGTTGTGAAGACATAACAGTTAAGAAGCCATAACACGAATCAGAAGCTTTTTTTCTCAATTCATAAGGGATAGTCGGGGCGGCACTTGTCCTATTATTGTATACTCACAACATTGTAACGTACATGTTGTCATATTATTCTACACTCACAACATTGTATCGTACATGTTGTCATATTATTGTACGCTCACAACATTGTAACGTACATGTTGTCATGTTATTCTACACTCACAACATTGTAACGTACATGTTGTCATGTTATTCTACACTCACAACATTGTATCGTACATGTTGTCATATTATTGTACGCTCACAACATTGTATCGTACATGTTGTCATATTATTGTACGCTCACAACATTATAACGTACATGTTGTCATAATATTGAACATCATAGTATAGTGCTGTACATGTTGTCATGTTCTTATACACTCACAACATTATAACCTACATGTTTTCATATTATTCTACAACATAACGTTCTGTCATCAGTTAATACGTGTAAGTGTATTTTTACACTTGCTAAAACACGGGGTATACTCATCACCGCTCTTTTATTTTGCCCAATTTTGAAATAATGTCAAAGAGACTGAAATATTCTATGTTGTATCA
This sequence comes from Trinorchestia longiramus, assembly GCA_006783055.1. NCBI lineage: Eukaryota > Metazoa > Arthropoda > Malacostraca > Amphipoda > Talitridae > Trinorchestia > Trinorchestia longiramus. The sequence continues at coordinate 69,251 of VCRD01001749.1, forward strand.
AAATATTCTGCGATACTTGAAAACAATCTGTGATACATGAAAACATTCTATGATATATAAAAAGATTCTACGCGACATCAAAATACCACAACATTTATATCATAATCACTGTGTAACATGAAATTTCTCCCAGAACCTTGCAGTAGCTAACAAAGAATTCATTTCACAATCGAGGGTAAGAAAACAAAACCTCAGTTTGGTGAGGGGAGCCTGTGACGAGGCTAGCGACACTTCTGTCAAATGGACACGACTCTGCAGCGGAAAATGTTCATGTTTCGTTTCGAGAACAAAATAAAAGAAAAACTGAGTTCTTTTAAAATGGAGATTGGGATTTCACAAGTAAATGATTACATGCAATCTCAGTTAAGGGAAGAAGTTGTTGGCAAAGTTATTTCAATATTAAACTCGCATGTTAAACCATGAACGAACTGAATAACTAAATTACTAACCTTAAAAATTCATACGTTTGTTGTTATTATCAACAACAATTTAGTAGTTCAATAAATAGTCAAAAAGTTTAACAAGTCGATTAAAATTATTCGTATTGCTCAACCTGCTCGACCATAACTCCATTTGATGTTTACAAACATCCCTTTCCCACACTTTGCTCTCCTCACTGTATGCAGGTCTCTGGAGAAATGAGATTACTTTACAATTCTGACAAATTGAATTTATTGCTTGAACTACTTTAAAGGAAGTTTTTCAAGCGTCCACATCGTCGGAAGCTCATTAAATAGTAAGCGCCCCTAAAACGGCATCGGCAACATCAATTTTGGAGTCGCTGCCCAAACTTGAGTTTGTATGGGGGATAATTCAGTGTTATCAAAGCCTTAGAAAAAACTGTTAATAACACGTTCCTGTTAGCTGCTGCTGCACTTGCCTGCAAGAAATAAGTAGTTTGTGGAAAATACGGCGCTTAGAAACCATGAGGTTTAGGAAAGTATGATCCCCTAAAACGTGTAGACTAGGAAAATCATTTCACGTACGAGTAACTTAAGAAACCACGTGTTTCAAAAAATGTTTTGCTCAAATATGAAGACATGAAAGTCATAGTGTGGACGTAAGGTAGCCGTAAGGCTCACAAAAACATTGCCCGCTAAAATGTGTCAAGAAACATTTCACTGTGAAAATAAATGACTTTAAAACAAATTATTTATTGAGCAGAACAGAAATTGCATTTAAATATTTTACGTGAGTAAACCAACAATATACTTAGGAAGGAAAATAGCTTAGAATTTATTATCTAGTAAATACTGGCATGTAAAGTGAGTAGGTTAGGAAATGTTTTTTGAAGACAAGCAATTTATGAAACTTGTTGCCTACAAAATCCTTTTTTCGACTAAATTCTTTAATTCGACCGAAATGCACGAAAAGAAATAGCATAGAGTGTTCAATTCCTTACTGTAACTGATGCAAATTGAATGGAAAAAATCACTATTAGGGTTTTAATGAAGTACATTATGTACATCTAAGCGTCGATTCCGATAACAAAAGTAGAACAGAGACAAGAAAAAGAGAAGGACGTTAACAACACTAAACTGTTGGCTGATGATGACAGTTTCAATTTCTTAGAGAAACACTTTTATTTAGACAACTCTACCTACGCAGTGTGCACCTACGCAGTGTGCATCAATGATGAAACCTACATCGTGTTTGCTATGCGTAGGCGTTATCACTCTCCACTATCGATTTAACTGCTGCACGAAGTTTAGGCTGGAAAAATTTACACTATAATTTATGATTCAGGTTTTCATAAGTGGTAATTAAATGTTACCTGCAAGTGCGGTAAATAAGGACGTGACCGCAATATGACGGTGGGGGGATGGGGTTAGGATAGAGGGAAGGTATCATTTTCCCAGTTCGGTTTTCCATCAGATCTCAGCGTGTAAATCAAACTTTTCTCGAAAAGAATAGAATCCAATCAATATTTTTCTTCCAGCCCTTGACGAAAAACTCTGCGAACTTTAGATGGACAGAGAGAAAGATCCACTACTATTTGTTACTCGATGTTTGAGTTCAGGGAAGTTAGAATCCCATTAATGATTTCGGTTCCAACTAGAGATTCAAATTTCAAGGATGATTTCGCATTCAACTGGAGATTTGAACGTCAATAGTGATTTCAAAGCACATTAGATATTTCAATTCACATTAGATATTCGAATTTTACTTAATGATCATTAGCGTTGTCGATTTCCATTAGACCATCCAGATCAAAAGGAAGACAATAGGAAGGATGAAGCCACTGTTATTTTCATGAGGCCTTCATTGACGGGTTCTGTTAGTCCGTTATTAGGCGTGTCAACATCACGTGTCAACATCGCATGTTAACATCACGTGTCAACATCGCATTTAACATCGCGTGTCAACATCGCATGTTAACATTGCGTGTCAACATTGCATGTTAACATTGCGTGTCAACATCGCGTGTCAACATCGCGTGTTAACATCACGTACCAACATCATGTGCTAACACTAATTGTAAACATCATGTGCTAATATCACGTGCAAACATCGCGTGCCAACATCACGTGTCAACATTGCGTGTCAACATAGCGTGTCAACATCACGTGTCAACATGGTGTGTCAACATCACGTGGCAACATCACGTTTCAACATCCCGTGCCAATATTACGTGCCAACATCGCGTGCTAACATCACGTGTCAACATCACGTGACAACATGACGTGTTAACATCACGTGACATCACATGTCAACATCACGTGCCAACATGGCGTGTCAACATAACGTGACAACATGGTGTGTCAACATCCCGTGTCAACATCACGTGCCAACATGGCGTGTGTGGCAACATTACGTGACAACATGACGTGTCATTATCACGTGTCAACATCACGTGACAACATGGCGTGTCAACATCACGTGACAACATGGCGTGTCAACATCACGTGTCAACATCACGTGACAACATGGCGTGTCAACATCACGTGACAACATGGCGTGTCAACATCGCGTGCCAACATCACGTGTCAACATCACGTGACAACATGGCGTGTCAACATCACGTGTCAACATCAAGTGACAACATGACATGTCAACATCACATGTCAACATCACGTGACAACATGGCGTGTCAACATCGAGTGCCAACATGGCGTGTCAACATCACGTGTCAACATCACGTGACAACATGGCGTGTCAACATCTCCCGTCAATATAATCGGTCCACAACATTACCTCCCAATATCGGTCAATGAAGAGATTTAGTTGTGATGTGGAATGTGGACAGCAGGTGAAGTTGACAGATGTTGACACGCGTGACCAACATCGCAAACAAACTTTGTTTATCTAATAGTATTGATGGTACTCGTACTCATGCCTGACAGACATGACTGAAAGGCATACATGCACAAACTGGTATTGAATACTATTGCTTAGATTGCATAAGTAAAAATGGTTGGTTCCGATTTTTTATGTTTTTTTAGAAATCATTTTCAATCATTTTCCCTATGCGATTTCACTGTTGATTTGTATAACTTCATTGAAATGAATTTCAATTTAAATTTATTTATATTAAAATCCAACCAATTATACAGTAAATTCAGGAATTTGCATGCTAATCTATTTCAGAATCCGACTAATCATGCAACAAATTATAGAATTTGCACTGTAATTGATTTCAAAATCGAAGCAATCTTACGGCATATATCATACAGCATATATTATATACCAATTTGACCGATTAATTAGAGCATCTATCGTTAGTGCGAAATAAAAGATTAAATTTCAATGCTGCAGAAGATAAACATTTTCATAAACTTATCAAAGTTTGCAAATGTAAGCTCTACGTGACTTCAAAGACCTAAATACCTAATTAAACATTAGATAAATGTTTCTCTAAAACACAGTAGCTCCACTGTTAAATTTAATTGGGAAAATGAATTGTTAAATAAATGAAGCAGATATTCAAACGTTAAAAGAAGTGCGTTCTTTCTACGTAGATCAGCTGCCGTTAGGCCGGTATGTTTGTATGTATCATACATGTTTTTATCAGTAATATTAAATGGTACTAATGGTTCTCTGTTCGAAATGTGTCTTTGCATATACATAAACATTTTGACTGGGACACAACGATTGAAAAATTGAGCCTCATAAAAAAATGCTCTGTTTGTGCAAAAATTTGACTTATGAAAAATTTGACGCTAAGCTCCGACGCTTCATGTTACAAGCCCACACAGGCATCGAAGTCGGCATTTTACGGCGATGAACAACATAAATATGTAAGGAAAAAATATTAGAAGACGGCTAGTTCCCTTGTGAAGAAAAAATAATCTGTGTTAGTACTTATTTACATCAAATTTCTAATATTTTTTACTTTTTATTCAATATCACTTTTTGTTGTGATAGCCAACGTAGAAGATTGATCAAAAACCTTTTGAGTCTTTTTGACGTTGAAAAAATAAGCCCTCGACGTCGGAACTAGGTAGACCAACACAGCTCAGATTATCGGCGTGTGTGCAAAAGAAACTGCTCCATAACAGCTTTTGATCAACGCCCATCAATGCTTGCCTCCAGATATTGATGTCGACGAAGCTCTGAACCTCTACAGGCACACCACTTCCTCTTCAGGAGCCAGGCAAGCAAAGGAACCTCACGTGAACAGACAAATGAGGTCTGATAAACGCCAGAAGACGCAAGGCTTCTGGGTGTCAATAAGAAATAAGTCAGTTCTATCGAGAATAGCTGCTGCACTTTATCACCGCTATGAAATTGTTGCACAACGATACAGTAGAATTTTTTTGCGGCAAAGTTATACGAGTCTCAAATTTTTAAAGGCTGAAAAACGTTGAAAACACTCAGAAATTTGCAAAAAAATAAGTCTGTGTTACTGAAAATCTTTTTTCATCAAATTCCCAAGGAAAATATGACTATGTATATACATACCACATTACGTATAAAAATATCAAAATTTTATGCTACTAATGTACGACCAATATATTGTTTTGGCTTTAATTTCATCTGAAACACAAACAGTCATTATTCTACGTATATTAAATGTCTGCTAACATCATATTGTGATGTCACTAGTAGTAATGCATTCACAGTAATAAAATATATGATGTAACCCATATAATATAGACATGATATAGTGACTAAGTAATACTTAAACATCGAAAAAAACTAAATAATTGGCAATAATCGCTATAAAAATAGCCTAATATTTATTTTATTTTATGAGTATTGGCTCCATTGATCTCAGTAGAATCATCTTGGCACTATCAAGACAAATGCTTTAGCAGTAAAGGCTTATTTTTATAGTAACTTTGTGCGAAGAAGTAAACAATCTGCGTGCTCAGTAACTAGCAGAGAATGATTGTTTTTAATGACCTAAAAAAGACGTTCACTATGGATGTAGTTGCTGCAGCCAAAAAATGGTCTTATTCCAAGACATAAATGTGCCCATACACAGCCAAAAAAGCAGCACTTTTTTCGACGGGCTTCGGAATATCTCCAAAACTCTTTCCTGTCTAGAACGATAGGCTGCCCTTTACATTATTGAATTATTTTCTGGAGCTTCCAGAGCGAGAATTCAGACGATTTCTATTTCTATCATCATTTCTAGAAGTGAGCGCTGTTTTTGCAAGAGAATGGGACGATATTCTTAAAGAATTATTACTGCGCCATACAGATCGATTCCAAGGAGTATTGAAGTTCCTAGCAATGGAAACAGAACGTCAATATCTAACTATTAACCGAATGTTACGCTCACATCAGGTGTTTGTATTAATTTCTCTCGCCCCTGTACATTAATAGTCCACTTTCTCGTGTTTTTAACAGTACAAGATAATAATAATTTCAACAGCACAATTAAATAATAATTGAAGGTTGGAAAGCACTAGTGGACTACTTGCATTTTTTCCCACAGGAGAAAATGCAAGTTGTCCATTAGTGCTGTCCACCCTTCATATAGTAAACTACTGGATCGTAATTGCCTCTGTCTGCGCTGTGTTAGCGACAGCACGGGAGTGGACTACTTGCATTTTTTCTCGTGGAAAACATGTTATATTTACCACGGGAAAAAATGCAAGTAGTCCACTAGTGCTTTCCACCCTTCAATTGCCGGTTCGAAAAACAGAGTACGAGGTAATTACGAAATGCATTATTTGTGAAAATCAGTCATTAAGAATTTATCAGTCCATTACCTCGTTCACTCACTAATGAATTCACATAAATTTAAAATGACTACGAAAAAATTCAAAAGGCTTTTCCTGTGGTCAATTATCGGTAAAGCGATGCCGTGCAAACCAAACGAAGTTCCATGGGAACGCTGCACCTGCCCTGCCCTAGGAAGACGCCTTCACTAACTTTTAAATGCTGGAAAACTTTGAAAATACCCGAGAATTTTCAAACAAAAAACAATATAAAAAATGTAAGACTGCCAAGTTAAAATTGTACGGTATATTCTCCGTAGTAGAAGTTAATGCCCAGTTAATGGGAGTTAAACTGGGAATGCCAAGTTACATGTAAAAATACTAACATTTTTGCTACTATGTGTTATGTGTAGCGAGTATATGATTGAGCTCATAGGAATGAAACCCATACAGTAGGAAAGGCACAACAGTTTCTTTGCTTCCACGGTGTTTGACGCAGAGGCAGAAAAATGCAATGCTTTAATTTTGTTTGATATTTAAATTTATAGTAAGCAACTTCGATGCGGTTTTTTTCTAATGCTTAAAAAATACTATCAGTGTATAAAAGTTCAACTTCATTGAAGATTTCCGTATGAACTTACCGTAAAAATATAAATATGAATTTCCTTATGAAATGCCGTAAAAATGTATATGAGAGATCTAATACATATAAGAAACACATGAACAGAATTTTAATCCAGTATAAGGAGTAAATAAATAAAATGAACGGCTCCATAAACCCTTGTTGAAATTCTGTCAACCTACTGCTATTTCCATGGAAAACCTAATTCAGGAATAAAAAAATTATCCCGAACTGTGGTATTTTCTATTTTCCTTCAGAATAAACTGATCGATGTTCAGTGTGTCTTAAAACGAGAGATTAATTGCTCTCAGACTGGATTTTCCTGTGCACGGACAACTACGACTACTGCAATCAAGGAGTTTATTCTTTCTTGTAAAAAATTTTCAGAGCATCGAGACTCGTGAATCTCGTTGACAAGTAAAGCAGTGTCATAAAATATGAAGTCATTCGAATAAAAAATATGCTCCATCAACATTATAGGTGTTCGAAACAAGTGGCTTTGCTTAAAAAGGGTCCACTTTTGGAAAAAAATCAACTCGTGTTGTTTTGTATAATCTTTGGATGCTCTTATTTTCTTTTTCTTTATTATTATATTTTCTCTTCCTTCTTTTGCGAGTATTTTCTTGCTTTTCAACTTGCTTTTATTCGCTTCTGCTTTTTTTTTCAAT
>VCRD01001749.1:85526-110636 GCA_006783055.1 Trinorchestia longiramus
AATTTTTATATTTTTCACATTTTGGTTGGCCTTGGTTTTTTACAACTTTGGGGTAAAACTTTTTACTACTTTTTACTTTAGAACAAAATATACTACGTAAATAAATAAAGAAAATAATATAAAGAGCAGTAATATGACTAAGCTCAAACAAGTGCATCAAGATGAAAAACTTTACTTGCTCATGTTAAACGAAAGTGATACCTCTTTCACGGGCTGAGTGTTTCAATAGTTATTTCACTTTAGTTCTAATGGTACGTTTTTGTGTAAAAAAAACTGTGCTTTAACTTTTGAAGGAATACCCATTGTCTTCTAACAATGCTCATATCAGTTGCGGCTTCATCATCTCATCGTTGTTGAAGATTACTTCTTGTTTACTCGAGTGAATAAAAGTTTTACGAATTCTAGATTAGGTTGGAGTTGGAGCTTGCATCTTTCAAGTCCTGGAAATATGAAGGAAGAGGCTGATGAAGGAGGGAGTTTTGGTAGACTTTCAAACCCAGAGCATTGTCGAAAACAACCTCCAGTGAAAAAGCAACTTCACAAGGTACGTGAGAAATATTTTGCAGTCTTCTCTTAGGCTGTGCAAAGGAACATTAATGCATTCGTGTGTTAATAATGCTCTCTGTCGGGCATATCACAGCTTCTGAAATTATGACTTTTTGTTTGCAACTGGGACATGAAAAAGAATTTTTGAGTACAAATGACAGTACCATGTAAATGGCTGGGATTTTAGACGACAATCATGGGACTCCAAAGAAATGTAAATTTAAGTTGAGTTTAATGAGGAAATAAATCCAAATAATGTGCGAACAATAATTATTTTAAATAGTGAGAGAAAGAATACACTATATTTTTCAGAAATACCGTTAAGAGGATATGACATTTACGTCCAAATTGTAATTCATCTATCGTAGATTCTTTTCTAAATGAGTCTTATGTGTTCAAATACAACAAAAATTCAAACATGATGCTCGTTTTTCACAAAAAGAAGCTACTTAAATACAAATATATATTCATGGCATGTTCATCAAATACAGTGGATCATCATGAATATTTCAGAAATAGAAAAACCTGCGATGTGAAATATGTGGAAGTTCGATCAGGAGTAATCAACTCTTTTATGACACCAATCCATGGCTTCAAAGCGGCACTAGACTAAAATTTAGAATATTTTTCAAAGCTTATAGATGAAAGTTATATGTACATTCAATTCTAATACCCGATTTTTGGTTTTTAGCAAAACTCATTTGGTTCACAACGTAATGCAATACTGTTATGCCTAGTTAGTATTCAAGTTCTGGACAGGATGTCCATAAAGTTTCAACACAATTTAAGACATTTATTACAAACGCCAATGTAAAGATATATATGTGTATTTAAATGCAAACTGATGAATAGATATTTCATTTTTTATTTCATTCAATACGTCTCTATTTAGGGTTATAAGATGCACGCAGTACATGAATACGTTTCCCGATTTTACATGTAGCATCCTTAACAGTGGTGGTCATGATATACATAAGTAATATTCTGATTGAAGTCAGTATTGTTTCGTATCTATGTTCAATGCTCGGTATCGAACATATCATCTAATGTACCCGTCAGAAAATATTTGACTGAGGAACCCACACACATGCGGTCATGAATGTGTAAGGTACACAATCATGCTAATAAAGGTTGGTTGGTTGAAGGTCAGCTAGTGTTGGGGCCTCTTATTCAGACGAGGTCAACATTTGTAGTATTCAATACCTCGGTGCAGAAAAATGAACTGATTATTCGTTTGCACATGATCCCACGCAATACATTTGTTTGATGATTATCTCGCTGAACTTCTTGTGAATGTTCCATGAATATCTTATTTATTTCGTACTTAATTCTGTAGTTGTGCTGAGTCTGGGTATTTGATTTTGTTTCAATATATCATGATAAACGTTGTGCCTGCTCTTGAGAAGTAGCAATTTTTAGGGGTAGTTCTACCATTACCTTTGCCTTTTTCGTCAATATGATATTCGACAAAAAATAATTTAATATGATTAAATCCTTTGATAACTAATTAGTACGATGGAATAATTCTGATTAAGCTATCTCATCAACTGCTTTTGTAATATTTTTTCATAATAGCAGATAAAAATTTACGGAAACCATGTACACCCTTTATTGTTCTCAACGACAATTAAAATCCTAATCGTTAAAAATTTAATAGTTAACTGAAGCTTTGAAGTTTAATTCTAAATTCAGTTACGTTTTGCTCATCACGGATGCGATTTATACCAGTTGCTTGATAATGGTAGACCTAATTAACAGTTTTTTATTCAGGAAAACGAGTGCCAGAATTTTTATCTTTTGGGTATCGCTTTGTCACAGAGTAAATCATTAGAGTTAACACATAATGATCATCAATGACGTACACCTCGTTACTATTTATTTGTGAATAATTCTTGCCGCAGTTACATATGTCGATGTCTTTGAGATGCTAACTCTTTACGGACTCATTTTACGGAGGGAGAAGGGAAACATTTCCTTCTGTTTGCTCCTTTAAGTTTGCTCATTTATCGTCGTCCAGCTTTCTTACGAGGCATTGACACATGCCTTGTTTTTGGTGCTACTGAATTTTATTATTGTTTCTGCCTGTGCCTATTTATCACACCGAGTTGACACATAACCTGTTGTTTGTGGCACCGAAGCCTTCTTGTTATGGAGTTTCAGCATTTGTTCAAAAATAGACTCGTTAAAATGCCGTAACAGCTCTGGTATCAACAGGCTCCTCGGACAAATGGTGCCGGTCGTTCAGGGCGAGCTTGAAGAGATGACAGTAAAGCGAAATTTAGGATGGAAGGTACCGCTTCGAGTACCTGGAAAGATAAACATGTTATTGAATATTGAACAAATAGGGAAGTTTAGTTTTTGGTGTCTTTAAGTATGATAATACTTTACGAAAAACATGGTCCTCATTATTAGTTTTAATGCAACCAAAATTTTGCAATTGCCGTACGTCTTTTTCTTAAGCCAAACTTTTTATTTCGTCGATTCCCTCCTATTCCTGCACTCAGAGAATTTTTATTTAGTGCAACATCAAAAAATCATTGCACTACAATGACTGTAGGTCTATAATTTATTCTGTAACAAAACTTTGTAACGGAGAAGATTTAAGCAATTATTTTCTTCATAACTTTAATCTCTGATGAAATCTAGATTATATCACTCTCAATAATAATGAATTAGTTACAATACTTTTATAATTCTGAGTGCTGTTTTCATCTGCTGTGAAGCCATTTTTTTGCAATGTCTCCAGCTTGAACATACGTCTTCTCAATTCTCAATCTAGTTTTCTAGAAATAAAAACTAGATATTTGCTATTAAAAACATCTTCAAAAAACCATATCACAAAACTAGTGTCATTCTTTCAATAACATACGCAGAAGATGGAGAGATTTCTAATAAGCTTTACTTTAAGCTCTGCGAGATCACTAAGAAACTTTAAAACAGGCTGTATTTGTTATCATTGGAGATCTATAAAATACTTTAACAGAGGAATGCATAAGTAAAAATTTGCATAAATTCTTAACGTTTTATGAGTAATTTGAATTTAACCGAAAATGTATGAAAGTCTAGCTGTTGTAGTGGGTTGCAGTTCGAATAACTGAGCTACTGGTAATGCACACCGTTAACTTCATTCAAAAGCAATAATGACTGAAGTATTCAAACTTTTTTACGTGGAATGTGGGGCTTGTGGTTGAAACAAGTTCTTACAATAGAATGATTTTAAAAAGGATGTTCAGAGTTCTACTTTTTTATACGGTACAAATTCCAAAACCTCGAAGAAGTTATGAAAACTGCAGTGTATGATCATTCACCATGTTCAAAAACGTGAAAAAAAGACGCATGTCCCATGCCATGTTTTATGAATATGTCATAATAAGGGTATCCCAATTTCTAGCAGAGTAGCTTAAATACTGGTAGTAGTTTCCGCAGAGTTTCTGCCAAATTTTCAGGTATTTTTTGTTTCAATTTTCTTGCTCACATTGCGTGGCAGTTGGTCGATGCATTTGTTATAATCAGCAAATTTTAAATATATTGCGTACTATCACGGAGATCAGAGTACAGTTTTCTTATACCCCGCAGAATTTAGGTTTGAATAATGATGTATGATATTACATTATTATTTTCATCCTACGAAATATTCAAATGAAAAAACACCTTTTACCCCTACTAAAATTTTATTAATGGTATAATAATCTTTAAAATTAGCCAAAAATGTTCGAAGGGATAACAGTTAAGGATGGGTCATAGAGGAGTAAGTTAAATTTTTCTAGTATTTTTCGGTAGAGTTAATTTCAGATGCGCATGATTGCAATAAACAATATTTTTTCGTTTTCAATGTGTGGCAATTAGTTTGTATACTAACTATAAATAATTGTTTTAAATAGGCTGCACACTCTAAAAAATACTTTCTTTTTTCCATAGGGCACATTTAGTTTACTTTGGGGTCCATTTGATCGAGTTTATGATAACAAATATGTATGACACATATGAAAAATTAACTCCTCTTGCTCACAATTTGAAACAGGAATGAAAATCTAATACGACTTACATACTGATGGTACATTATATGAAAATAAATGAAAATTTTAGCATCATGTGGTGAAACCTCAATTTAATGGAACAATAATTACAAATGAGAAGGCTAATGAGAAACAGGCGTACTGGGATGAGAGCACAAAAACCCTCACTGCTCAATTAGTTTAGCTTTCTAAAAGCTCTTCCTTGCTTCCTGGAAAAGAACACAAGGCGGGGCTCGTATATATATATATATATATATATATATATATATATATATATATATATATATATATATATATATATATATATGTATGTATAATATGTAAGCTACCAGACGGTTCTCAAAAAATCTTCTTGAAAGAACACATATAAATGTATTTTACTCCGCATGATCAGATACTTCCGTAGTTCAGGTGGGATACAATTCCCTCACATGAATGCTTTTTCAATTTTGAGGTTGGTAATGAATAGAATAGAATAGAATGAGGCTATAGGAACGAACCTTCTGGCCTATTCTTGGGTCGGATAATTACTTCGACAATTATTCGGTTGTTTACCCAAGTCCCATGCCGTATTTCTAGCCGCGTCAACCATGTCGGCAGCGGGATTCGAACCCGGGTCTTTCCGCTCGCAAGCATATTCGCTCACCAGTTGACCAAGCTGGTGATGAGAGGAAACATTTATCCATAATTATTCTTTTTAGAAATCAGTTGGTTGGTCACACAATTTCAATATTTATTATTATCTAACAACCAAGACCAGACTAATAAATGCAGCATAGTCTTTGAAATACAACTAGTTCACACAAGATTTTGAAGTAAATAATCCATTATTAAAGAACTACGCGTGCAAACCTAAATAGAGAAACTGAAAAAAGTTACGAGACATAAATGAATTCATTTTCTAGCCTGAATGGAGTGTTTCCTTAGAAGAAAAGAAATACAAATGAGCAGTGTCGTAGGCCTGTTTAATAATTTTAAAAATCAATTTCCTCCAAATATACGATATATATTGCGAATCGAAAAATGTAAAAATAAATGGAGTTTTTTCCCCTGCAAAATATATTTAAAGTACTGCAATGTCTCAACACTAAGTGGCGGAAGGAGGGAACAGCTCTGTAAAAATTCTAGTGAAGTCAAAATTAAATTCGGCTCCATTTGCGTACTGTGGGCTAATAAAGCGCAAGAAAAATAGGAAGGTGATCCAGAAAAGTTATAGATTTGAATTGAAAACAGACGCCATAACGTTTGGGGAAGAACGCTAAAGATATGTTTTTAGAGTGACAAGCCGTTGAGTTCTATCCTAAGCAGACTAAGAAACTACGTTAAAATTAGAAAATAGATTCTGTCCACATTTTGGCTATAATGTAATTTCTTTTTGCTAAATTTTTTTCGTAGTCGCAAGACGAGGTTTTGGACTTGCTGTAAAACCTGATGCATGTTTCAAAATGCCTCAGGCGTAAGCAAAAAGTTGCTGTTAGAGTCAGAGCTGAATTTCTAGCGAGCAACACCTCTGATAAAACAAAAAACAGCTCTCTAACACTAAAAGCCCCTCTCGAACAGACCCAGAAAACAAGAAAATTCAGCAGTAGAATATTCAAAAGGATTTACTGCGACTCCGAGGTTGAGAAGTGGATTGCATGAAACCAGGTGACAGCTTTGTCTGGCTGCCATTAACTGTGAAGTGTGGCGCTGTCTGCGTCTTCAATGTTTGGACATCATTTGCTGCAGAAACACAGCACAGGTGAGGCTAACTGCACGCCGTGAAGTGGTGCTGCTACTCATGTCTCTCTCTCATGCACTTGTTGGTAGTACAATTGTGGGAGTCTTCTGAATGCGGTGAGGTCAAGGCTTTTAGTGCGTGCTCACTTGCGAGCAGAGATCATTGGCATAACTCTTCCACATGCAGTAATGATTCATTGGCATTCATAGAGAGTGTTTGTTTGAAATTCAACCTGGTTTCGATTACTGTACAATAAATCGGAAGCTCATATTCTGATCTTATATGTGTATCAAGCATTGTATCATATATCAACCACTCTAAACCTATGAACTGTAGTTAACATTTATTGAAGAATGTTAGTCCTCACTATATATTAAGTCCAACATTCTAGCCCGAAGAACATTGTGCAATTTTAGAATACACAGAAAAGCAATTTTTCTTTTGATAATTAGAGATAGGATGATTCAAGTCTGTTTTTGGGGATAAGGTTTAACCGTCTTGTAAACTTTTGATGTATAAAAATTATTTTGCATACCCATGATGTGAAAATTTTCATGAGGTTCGATATCGACTCCAGGTGGTTAGAACTATTTTGAAACTTACAAGAAGCACAAAGCTTTAAATAGCTCCTGAGGATCTAAAATTTACGTGAAGGATTTGAAATACATGTGAAACAAATAGTTTTTGGCCAAAAACGAAGATATCATGTCGATTTATATGAAAAAGGGAATACTCCTCGCATGTGAGAATCATGTGCACATGAGACTGAAGCAGAAGAGTATTTATATGACATATGAGTTAGAAGATAAAACGTTCATACCCATTAACACACATTGTTTTCTCTACAAGTACAATGGAATTAGTATTATGACTTCACAACTTTTGTGCAAATTTTCTAAAATTCTTAACTTTATTGTGAGTATTTTGAGGCCTCTCAAAGCATCATAACAAAAGCGGCTTCTCATTTTCGACAATTTTCATGCCCCAGTTATACGATACGTCCAAGCATTCGTGGTAGATCCACAGAGAAAAATATTCAGTAAGCACTGAATATCATTATTATTGCTTGGCAGTACGACATGCGGTTTTTTTATTATTACTGTAGTTAACTTTTATTATTGAGGACTGATATCTTTAATAATGAATTTTATATATTGCTTCATGAATTAATAGCGATTCAATAGTTCTAAAGAGCACCATATTTCCATTCCTGACGCTCTATTAAACAGCACTTGTCTTCAATTATGCCATCAACCATTTAAGCACGCAATAAAATCTTTGAATTCTATGAATGCAAGTCATAGGACAATTTTTGAAGAACAGCGTACATGCATAAACATATAAGGAAATAGCAATTTTCTTACTCTCTGAGTCTGCTCAGCGCATGCTGTCTTCTCAGACTCTGAGTCTAAATAGAGCCCATATCTACTCTCCACGTCACCAGGGGCAGAATTTGAGAGCGATAGCGTCTACTGTATACTCGGGTTTGAATGTCGAAATGTCAATTACCAAACATTTAACTCCAAAAACCCGCTAACGAAGACTTCATTGAGTATCTGGAGAGTTGAGTGAAGTTTTCATCAGTCAGGAATCCCTGCTGAACAGACATGCCAATTTGTCGCCTTAACTCGTCAATTATTTCCTTATATTTTTCTCAAATAAACTCAGCGATGCATGGATCCCAGGAAATTGTTAAGTAGAACATAAAGTGATCATACTGTTTCTTAATTATTCATGACGTAATGCCGTTTTTCCTGGGAAGAGGTTTTAAGATTTTTCTTCCGTCCAAACACTCAGGGAGGGAAGCTTACTAAGAGCCCAGAGCTTCTTTGATCTAATCTATTATCTAATTAAATTAGATAATATTTTATTAGTGCAATTTAGGAGAATCTTTTTTTAATGTAGCACTTTGTTCATTACTTTGAAGAATATCAATATCACCACTTATATCTTATAAAATAAAATATTTCCCTTAGCTAGAATAGAATAGAATAGAATAAAATAGAATGAGGCTATAGGAACGAACATTCTGGCCCATTCTTGGGTCGGATAATTACTTCGATAATTATTCGGTTGTTTTACCCAAGTCCCATGCCGTAATTCTAGCCGTGTCAACCATATTGGCAGCGGGATTCGAACCTGGGTCTTTCCGCTCGCAAGCAGATTCGCTCACCAGTCGACCAAGCTGGTGATATTCGACCAAGCTGGCGCATCTAAGCAGCATCTCTTTCTGAACGGCTTGAAAATCAGAACATATGAAATGATATTGATAGTAAATGTGTGTGTGTGTGCCTGTTTTTTAAAATTGTGTTATTCTTTGCGTCTAGTTCATTATAGCTAAACTTCTAAGAAGAAACTGATGCAGCCCATCACTGGCCTTTTTGGTGTAGCAAGTTCATGTAAAAATTGTGTTTTCAGAAGTTGAAATTTGATGTCGTTTTATTCATGTGAAAACGGAGGAAAAACTGTGTAATGAACAATTCAGATGTACAGTATATTAAAATAGTAACAGTTCACCTAGATAGCCTCTTTAATTTAAAATTCAAATGCTTTTTGAAAATAAAAAGCCTGTAATTGGAGTCTACATTTACGAGCAATTCATCTTGTTAGTTTTAGGCTGCAACTTTTTGTGACTAAACAAATTTTTGAAGGTTCTACCAGTTGAGAATTGAGGTTAAAAATTTGTTATCAGCTTTTTATTTTTGAAATAACAGGAAAAGAAAATATGTCTCAAAGTTTTCAAATAAAATAAGTCATGAAAGTTATGTGGTCTAAATTAGCATGGTGTTGATTTTTCAGCCAGAGATTCATTGAATTATTGAAAGATGCGTTAATGAGCTGCGGAGTTTTGCAGGGAATTTTTTAGTTTTTCGATGTTGAAAAGCTTAATTTAGAGCGTTTAATATCGTCGTTTCGAGACTCTTTTCTTGAATATTTTATAAATGTAATTGAAACATGAAATTGGGCACAAACTTTTTGCTGAGGTAACTATGCCTTTAAAGAACTACTGATAAGCTCAAATGAGTTCTGTTGCAACTGAACGTCGAAAATCAAGATATTTTTTTTCATTAGTATAAACTAGGCTGAGAAAATGTTTTATTTTTAAGCTTGAATGGTAAAATTATAATTAATCTTCTGCGGCTATTGAACTCGATATTTTGCACAGTGTGATGTTTTAATTTCTTCAATTTTTGTTGCTCCTGCTGCGATAGAAACTGCTGAAAAAGCTACAGTTACAGTGTCCTTGACTTGATAGTGACTACATGCTCTGTGAAATATTTATCTGGTCGTCCACGATATATTTCTCAATGTAGGATCCTAGTTTTAGCAAACAGGTTATGATTTTCTTTATATTTTAAGAATATGTTATATATTTAGTACTTAAAATTAGATATTAAAATCTATGAACGCACTATCAAATATTCGTTTCATAAAAGCCGATGTATTATTAGAGTTTTGCTACATATTAATTTTATCTATCCTAAATTTTCACATAATCAAATTATGTTTAGATTTTAGTCGTTAGTTTATTAAAACTTAGACGATCAGTCGTAGCGTGAATTGTGGTAACTAGATTTTAAGACCACAATTCCAATCTTTCTAAACTTTACGGAGTTGAATCTTGGTGAAAATGTACTTCAGAATTTCATAATGTCAACTTAGATCTTAAAAACTGGGAAAGTCGAGCTTTTATATTATTTATTTTATCATGTCCTTCCGAACATTTATAAATTGAGCTATGCTTCAACTCAAAAAAAACGTATTTGATGGCTTCATGTTTTCAGAAAATGAAACGATAAAATAATGATTAAGAAGTGGAGAGCTCTCAAGCAGTATGAGTAAAGAACTATTCGAGCAAATTCATTTACATCATCCAAACTAAACCTCACGTAAATTTTTAAATTCGTAACCTATTTTTCATTTCATTACCCTCATGTTGGAAGAAAGAGTTAGTACGTTCAGGAATATGAAAATCTAAATATTCAAATAAATAAATTTAGTTTACACAATAAAAAAATTGCATAGAAGCTTGTTTTCACAAACTGCAGCAATTAAATTGTATATGTTTAGATTCATCCGGCTTAGATGTGCATCAGGAGTGGTCCTAGGAACAGTAGCAACATGAATGATCAGTAACATTGCATTTAAATGTCAATGTTTTGTTTGTAGCATTTACGACGTGCTCTGGATTTGAAGGCTAATTCAGGCAACGTTTTTTGTACTCCCAATAAATAAAACGAAAAGAGACAAAAAATACTATCTGCCGTGTACCTCGATCTCACTTGCTGATTTTTATTGCATGTATCAATATCATATTTTGTGTTCAAAACTTTGCTTGAAAGTAAGTAGGAGAAAATGCAATTTTCCTTTACGTTTTGAGTTTTTTTTGTTACCTGCTACAGTTCTCACAGATGTCGTCATTGAGGTAAGAATAAATGAAAGATTGTACGAGTCATTATGAAAAAAATTGCGTAGAACACTTGAGTTTCCAACTAATAAATTCAACGATGCATACTGAATCGCGGTATTTCATTCCTTGATTTAAACCAATTTTAACACTTGAAGTGATGGGTGTTGACCTACTGAGACGATTTTAATAAGTTCCTCCGTAAACTTTACTCTTATGTTTAATATTTCATGCAGCTGCTGAAATTTTGCAGTTTCGACGGTAAAAACTGTTAATTTTGCGAGAAAAAAAATGAAGAAAGAATAAAAGAAATAAATATTATATTTACAGCGTAAATTTAAGTTTTCCAGGTTTGAGGACTTAAGAAGTTTGAATTTGCAATCCCGTTGAATTATACAGTTCTGAATTTGTTTTTTACATTTGACTTCGTTCTCTTTTATTAGAATTCTATGGGTTTGATTTTTCTCTCTTTTTGGAATTCCGTAGGCTTGAATTCGTTCTTATTTGTGCTGATATGACTCTCAATAAACATCAACTTACCTAACATAAGAAAAATTAGCTTGATATACTCGTATTATCGTCATTATGAGTCAGTTGCGAACTTAAACAACTCGTAGCTGAGTATGTGAACCTCTTCACTTCACTCGAGTCTTGTGTTGCTTCTTGAGGATTTAAAAAAATTTTGAGCTGTTATCAACACATTTCTACTCGGGAGTTCAGTGTAGTAAAAATAAGTGCCAAAGGTAATCCTGTTGGTCATCTACGCAGTAGACAGAGCTAAGAAAGCAAAACTATTTTCGTCGAACTTGAAAGAGCAAAAGAAATTCTATACATTTCGACATCAGAAACGTTCAAAGTCTACGACGAAGTGGATTTAAAATGGAACTACCAAATTTCATATAACGAAAGCAGAGAATGACTGGAATAACGATATAGAAAAATGAACAATATTCACCCTTATTGTAAATACGAGTGTCAATTTAGGACCGGAATTCCGTTCCAGGTTGGCACGTTTTCATTCTGGAAAGAACAGACGACTTCAAGTTGTTAGCAATTTAGAGAAGTTGCCGGGTCACAAACGGCCATTAGAAAGTCACTCTTTCCCTTAGAGATAAGTCCAGACTTCCCTTTTGTCGCGGAGCAATTACTTTCACCGCTTGAAAAGCGCGTTACAAGATAAAGCCCACGGAGAAAACCTGCCCAGTTCTGTTGAAATTCCTCCAAAAAATCCAGTCAAATTCTGTTGAAACTCTACGAAGAAATCCAGCCAGGTTTGCTGAATTTTCTGACTTGGGGCCCATTGATATTGCCGGCAGACGCAATTATTTAGGAGTATTTGTATGCGTTAACAATGGGTTGAGATAAGCTCGTCAGGCTTGAGGTGTGTGCTCGTTTCATTCTCATTTTCTTGCGACGAAAATCTTGAGAGTTCAGGGATCAACGTAAAGTAGAAATTGAAAGCCAATTCAGGTTGAAGAATTTATTTTTATCTCTGGTAAAGAAAAATTTTAGCCACCGTCTTGGAAGGTCTTAAACGGAAATTAATTTTTATTCATTCGAATTACATCAAAATGTTTCGTTAAAAGAAAATTTGTAGCAAATTAGCATCCATGAATTTCAGGATTCCATTATGAATACAGTATTAAAACTGATCACTTATGTTTCGTTTGTTGCATATTGGAGCATCGCATGTAAATTCGATTTCCTATAAAATTGTCTTTTAAATTAAAATTTTCATTATATAATCTACACATAGGCATGGTATAGCTAATTATTTATTCGTCATGGTAGGTTTCCTTTTACCATTTGTCAAACTAGACGTAAGAATATCAAAAGTCCAATAATTTTTAAACCTATATTGTGATATTTACAAACAAAATATTGCAAGAACAAACAAAAACCGGAGCTACAGGCATTTAATCTACAGTTCACTGTTAGGTGATAGATAAGAACAAAGATCCAACCAATGGGTATCTAGACTACAGCTCACTGCAGGGTGATAGCTAAGAACAAAAAAAGAACGGAATAATACATTCTGTAGGTATTTATTGTACAGTTCACTCTAAGATGATAGCTTCTAGTTCTTATTGAATGACTGAATGTTGCTTTCGCAATTCAAGTGACTGATAGACGCTCTTAAAAGTTTTAAAATAGATCTACCAGCGTTCATATATTATTTAACATGAAATAATATCAATCTGTATTTTCTTACATAACTTACGTTAAAGTCCTAACTATTCGTGAAAGCACTGCAATGGATCGAAATTGTACTTATGTGATATCCAGCGAAAGACTTGAACTGATCAGCTCAAAATCGACACTTTAAGAATTATTTTCTCGAACTACTGTTGCCTGAGACTAGTATAAAGAGATTGAGGAGCCCCAAGGTTCAAATTCCTTCTAACATTTCATAGCAGTTGCCAGACAAACGTTCATCCAGAGATCGCTACACCTGCCCGAATTCCCCAACAAATTTCGAAGAAAATGATCTAGCCGGTCTACTGAGAGCGTGTTGCTGGTTAAGATGTACGACTCCTCCAGAAGCGAAAAAAGGTCATTAATAAAATGTCAACGCCGAACGCCTGATAAAGTCGGTGCGCTGGGCAAGCCTCTTCCTGGCATGCACTTCCATCAACTGAGCTTTATTTGACGGGGTGTGCATCAAGGAACACGGCACGTCTACGCAAGTTCAAGTAAATAAGAAAATTAAGGAGGTGCACGTTTAATTGTTGGTCCGGGAAGGATGAACGTTCGGTCAGCCTTTAATGTATGATATAAGATACACAAGGTATTTGAGGACATATGTATGTTATATTTACTATAGCAGGAAATTATTTGAGTTGATGTTTTCTATATTTCAGAACCCTTAATGGCAGACCTTATGCTTACACAGGAAATAAAGAAGCACGCATTTAACGTGGTTTCATTGCTGAACAAAGCAATTCGGGAAACGCATTATTTTTATAGGATGTTCTCTTATACAGTGCAAAAAAAAATAATTTTATGCTAGAAAAGAGAAAGGAAAATCACGTAATTAGTTATAATATCATTTTAAACAACCTATAAAATTTATCAGAAAATTATTTCATTTGGTTCACCGTCACACAAAGCATAAGCAACACAGGGTTGGATGGCAGAAATTTTTCATAAGTCTGAACATTGCGTCTCCTAATTCTCTAGACCTGAATTTATTGGACTGGTTTGTACGGAGCATAGTTGAGAGAAGGATAAGGAGCATCCTCATCACAATACGAGAATTTCCAAGTCCCAATATTCAGAGCAACTCTAGACCATTTGATCCGAGCATTTGGACTATTCACGCCTCACACAGAAGCCGTCATCGAGACTGAAGCAGACTTTGTTGAATAAAAATACATAAGAAAATATTAAGAAATATGTACAAATACACAGCCTTCAATATAGTGCTTAGAAATAGTGAACGTTCAACGTAGGGTGAAGAAATAGTCATACGAAAATATAATTCTTTTTGTATTATTTTTGTTTCCGCCGTCTTTGAAGTTTGGAGCTCATTATGAGCTTCAGTAATACTCGATTTAAACTAAAACATGAAAATAAGTATTACGTGTCGTGATGCGTGTATTTCTTTATTCGGTTCCCCATTTTTCTATCAACGTGCTTCCAGTCAGCTCAAGTTACAATTAATAACATTTTAAACATATTGAATTTCAATTTTTTTAGGTAAGATTTTATTCATATTTTTTTCAACACGAGTGTTAAAATGTCAAAAGCATTCAGCAACGTCTAAAATGTAATCCAAATATCGCAAATGAATTTGAAGTTTGAACACCTTTATGTCCAGGTTATTCGCTATATTTTTGACTGTTGTGTTTTATTGAAATAAAGTAATTTAGCCTTCGTTGTAATGAACTAGACTTGCTGACTCTGGATAGAGGACATCTACGTATGTATTTCATCGATAGTTTGACTTGAGTTTTGAACTAAGTACTCAAGACAACCCCTCATGACAACCACTCATTACAAAGAGATGTTTTTATCAAAAATGAACATGAGTCTATTCTATATATGAGTCCATTTACAATAAACTGAAAATTTACAGGGCTTCTGGCAGATGGTAGAAGCATGAAGTTTGAGAGTATCAGGATCTGCGAGATGGGATGACTTATAAATTATAAGTTTGTTCGACAAAAAAAGTCTGAAATTAGGATTGTGTATGCGTATCATCAAGCACACTTCGTTGTCGTATGATTTACATTTCACTTCGTAGACAGGTCACATAAAATAACATTTCTCTTCACAATTTGATTCCCGTCATTTGTTATAGTCACTAAAAAATGCAAAGTGTCCATAAAGTCTCTTATAAAAGTTTCTCATGAAGTTTCAACAGCACCTCGTTCACAAAAAGGATCTCTGAAACACACAAATGCAAAATGTGATTGAAAACTTTAATAAACACTCAATACTATAGAACAAATTTGAAAAAAATATCTTATCATTGCATTTGTAATACATTTTGAAATGGTAGAGACTTTATGGACACTTTATATACTGAATTCTCATTTTATAAGTAAAAAAATAGGTTTCCTTGTCCTCCTCCCAATGCAGGTGATGAAGAATATTTTGTCCTTAAAAAATTCCAGTAAGTTCATCGTAATTCTCTCAATGTCTGCTGACTCAATAACCGTCGGATTACTTTTTTCCTGCATCCAAAACTCCGCCCCCACTTTAAAAAGTGTTCCGGTCTGTTATTTGTCACTTCGTGAGGAGGTTTTCTATTTGTCTATATTGCTCCTATTCCTACCATGAGTGTTCATTTGTTTGCTAGTGGCTCTCAACTCATAATTCATCGACGAAACTCAATTAGTGCGCTATTTGTTCATTTAGGCGCTCGAAACCGACACTGCCCCAAAATTCTAAGTCTGTTCATGTCGCTGGTGTTTCTCACCAGCGGCACCACGGTGTAAGCTTTCAATCGAACTTTGACCATCAATTTCATTTAGGCGATGGAGACCGGAGGAGTTTATTAGCTTTCAGTAATGTGGAGATTGCTTTTCTGCCAGTTGCCGCCTTCCAAAATTCCGCCGTTGGACCTGTCAGTTTGGACGAAGGCCGCTGGGCTCGCTAGAATGGTTCAGGAACAAGTTCAATCAACTTTCCGAGGTCATCAAGTGAGTCTTCGGATCTTTATTAGGGTGGGATTGGGGGGGTAACATCTTCTGGACTAGCACATACATCCAATGAACCAGTACACACATCACATGGACTAGCATGCACATCCCATGAACCAGTACACACATCACATGGACTAGCCTACACATTCCATGAACCAGTACACACATCATATGGACTAGCCTACACATCCCATGAACCAGTACACACATCACATGGACTAGCCTACACATCCCATGGACTAGCACGCACGTCACATCATAGGAAATAGCATATGCAACCGTCACAGAAACTGAATTAAACGAAAGCAAATAACGAACAACCACATATGTGCAGAAATATTTATCACCAGGACGTGAAAAAGTTTGCCTAAAAAATGTACAGAAAATTACACCTGAAGTAAATTAAGAACCTTGTTATTACTGAATATTTTCCTTTAAGACGAGTAACTGCGCTAGTTAAATGCAGGGAAATAACTTAGAGATCAGGTGGCTGTTCAGTTAGTCCAGGAAATAGCTCACAAACTAGTCTACTGTTCAGTTAATCCATGAAATAGCTCACAAACTAGTCTACTGTTCAGTTAGTCCAGGAAATAGCTCACAAACTAGTCTACTGTTCAGTTAATCCATGAAATAGCTCACAAACTAGTCTACTGTTCAGTTAATCCAGGAAATAGCTCACAAACTAGTCTACTGTTCAGTTAATCCAGGAAATAGCTCACAAACTAGTGTACTGTTCAGTTAATACTTGAAATAGCTCACAAACTAGTCTACTGTTCAGTTAATCCATGAAATAGCTCACAAACTAGTCTACTGTACAGTTAATCTATGAAATAGTTCACAAACTAGTCTACATACTGTTCAGTTAATCCATGAAATAGTCCACAAACTAGTCTACTGTTCAGTTAATCCATGAAATAGTCCACAAACTGGGCAACAATTTCTTGGTCAATGCTGGAAGTTATTTCAATATTTCTTTCTCTGGACGGTGCTCGCAGGTATGGAGCAGCAGACAGAAACAATTAAAACAATCATGTTTCAGGAAAAAGTAGCGGAGTTTGTTGTAAAAACGGATGTTTTAAATGTTCACCATGAGGGGCAGTTTAAGTTTATAGTTATTTGCTATTCACCATGAAGGGCAGTTCAGTTTCATAGTTATTTGTTACAGGAATAAATAATTAAGATTTTTGACTAGAGTAATACGAAAACACCTCTTGTTAGAACTTAACCATTTTTAAAAACACAAATATCGCATGGTGTATACCAATAAATACAACAACAGACAATAGTGCGTTTACAGCAGACGACACTCGCAGCCTCTTCCTGAAAGTTAATTCCTGCTTCAGGGAACTTTATTTTAGTTATCATACGTATCTTGCCAAGATCATGAAAAATTCCAAATTGTCAAAAATAAACTCTGTTCTTTCTAGTAAGGGATCCAGCAAGCACAGGGAAGGCTATATAAGGACAAAAAAGTTTATTGTGATCCATATCGTACCCGGCATTGTCTCCATGTTCCTCCCACCCTCATCCACAACACGTGTTTTGAAAATAGTCTTTCCCGATTCTGGACTTTTTCCAGCGCTTTGCTTGAATTTTCTTGTTCCTGTATTTAAAAGCTTTCGAGCATTTTGTACTTTTCGTTTACCTTGATCCTGGTAATTTTTCAGACTCATTGCTGGACTTATTTACGTTATTTGATTAGTTTGTTTTGTTTTGCAATTAAGAACATGCGGATGCGAGAAGAATTCTAACGAAAATTTATTATCAAGCCATTTTTTAGGGACAGGTATAGAGACCTAAATTTTAACAGATATTAAGACCTAAACAATTAAGACCTATTAACAGATACTTAGACCTATGATATTAAAACCTATTCACAGTCAGTAAGTCCTAAGAAATGTATAAAGAAAATGTAATTAAGTTACTTTTCAAGAAAACATATTAAGACCTGAATTTTCTTCATGTATTCGGTTTACTAGCAAGTTAAAACACTTTTATTCATGAATGTCGTGTTTAAACTGTGATTTAGACTCCCTAGTTGTATTAATTATCTTTTGGCGAATCCTTAATTGACTAACTAAAGCCTAGAGACTAAAATACGAGTAACTTTACAGTCGTTAAAAAGTTAAGAGAAAAATCTTCGATAATTTAATATCCCATACTGCATGCACGGTATGTACTTAATATACAGTATGTTTAGTATGAACAGTATGTACGGCATGCACCGTATATATGTACTGCATACACAATATGTCCTGCGTGTACTGTATGTTCTGCATGTACCATATATCCCGTATGAATACTGTATGTACCGAAGGAATGTTGCATTCACCTCTCAGAGCTGGGATGTTCCTCTTATGACCAGTAAACGATCAGCAGTATAATTACGTGTATATATATATATATATATATATATATATATATATATATATATATATATATATATATATATATATATATATATATATATATATACTGTAAAGTGCTGGTGAGCGCCAAAGGGCAGTAGAGCTTTGTGGACTACAGACCCTGTAACTTGTAATATTACCAGCATAAGATATAGAAAAAAAGAACGAGAGGATTTGACGTGAAAAATGTCATTAAAATTTCATAAATCAACTGAATTGAAATTTGAAACAATCTCTTAAACTACAGAAAGTTAGACGTAAAACAGCAGCATTAGTCTTGCTTGTTCAGTTCTATCTTCAGGGCATGCTCGGTAACTCTGCTGTATTTAGTTTCATAACTCTGCTCTATTTAGTTCTTGACTTTCATAACTTGGGAGCCTGAGCCTTGATTGGCCAAAACTTAACTAATTGTTCAACATCCATGTTTAAACGCTTCCCTTTAGCCCATGCATTGTTAATATTATTATTAATAAGCACCTGAATCACATGATAATAACACATTGTGACTCAGATTCCATATTTTATCAATGTCGATATCCTGCATATATATATCGATATTTATCTACATTATTCATCAACATTATTTGGCTAAGATAAAAGTTTAGCACGGCACAAACAGGAAATTATAGTTTGATGCACAACTCACGATGTTTTCGGCTAGAAAATTTGAAATTAAACTTCCGCTGTTAGTATATCAGGTTTCATTAGGAACATGTTATGCATGTTCATACAAAGAATTGTGAAACGATTTGCAGAAAATAAAGTAAGATTCCTTTGACCAGAAGCACGCACGTTGATTGAAGGTTCTAAGAATCAACTAGGAATTGTGAGAAAAATATTGTAAAAACGTTGAATCAAAGGGATTCATACAGACTGCCTTTGATTTCCACAATAAAACTTTGAGGAAAAACTCGTTAACAGAAACGAGCTGGCTTTTCTGCTCATTGTGATAAGCCCCTCAAAAAAGGATATTGTTTCGGGTATTTTTCCCTCTGTAGGTCACGGCAACATTTTAAAAAGGCTGTTATTTCAGCTTGTTTAAAAGTTCTCTTTGTAGCCTCGATGTTAACGAAAAATTTAAAACAAAATGAGAATTTGTTTCGTTATTGTTGCCGTGTTTTTTCCGTCAGGAAAAAAGTTCAAAGTGAAATTAGCTGTGTTTTGTAGCTTGGTACTCACGGAATTAACAGATCATATGAATGATTGAACTTAAGATACTTCCACTTGCGAGTGTGGGTCATATTTTTATGAATATTTTCCTATTTTAGATTGAGTGTGAACACAAAGGTCAAGAAATGGAGATCTTGATCAGCTCCTCCCACGCATACACGCGTCAGCAATACTTTCATCAAAAATTAGCTCCATAAAAAGTTCAATATTGCAGCTTTTAAATCAATTTTACAAGCTATCAGTGCTGGGAGGCACTCAAGCAAAGAAACTGTTGCTTTCGTCGAATCGAATAACTTTTTGAACAAGTTGGTGGAAAAATTTATTTTGGGATGAAATAATATTCCACGACATAATAATCCACAGTTTGTTGCTTGCTTGCTTGCTTGGTCCGTCTCTCTGTCATGCTCTTAAAGATTTAGATAGGAGAAAATTCAGTATGTATTGTATGTTTTGTATTGTGGATACCAAAGGCACATCCTTCAATGTGGAAGCTCCTTCTCAAAGCTCGTGTTATCTGGCAAATCAAACGAAAAAATCATTGAGAAAAACGTGAATTTTCACGTGTGGGTGTACTAATCCATCTATATAATACACAGTGTATCTACATCTCTGTTTCTCTCTATATCTCCATACCTGTGTATGTCCATCCCATTACTTCTTATCTAGTACTAAAAAAAATAACAACTGAAATCAGAATCAAAGTAAATAACTAATTTGACTTTCATTCCAGCTACTCTATTAAATATGAACTAGCCAATTCTCGTGAAAATTCCACGATTTAGATTTAACTAATTAGAAATTATTATAGAGATAAATGCATTAAATATTCACGATGAATTATTGTTTTAAATGGATGCTTTTCATGAATGTATTCAGAACTTCCATTCTGTATCTTATGTACCGATAACATGGCCATGTAAGAGCAGAAAACTAATAAGGGGAAAAATTGAGTATTTTATAGTGATTGGGTGCCTTTGGTATCCACAACACAACGCATATAATACATGCATACCCGTTCTGATTTCAGTTCAATAATTTTTCTTCAGTAATAGATAGGAAGTAATGGGACAGACACACACAGATACAGAGAGAGAGAGAGAGAGAGAGATACAGAGAGAGAGATAGAGATACATTGTCTATTATACAGTATGTCCCACAAAAACCCGAACCCGTATGTCCTGTATCAGTAATACCATCATAAAAATACCATAAGCATTTAATTTCTAGCAAAGTTATTTCTCAAAATTAATTTATAGAAAAGAGCATACAATAAGTCGAATGATGGTATTACTGAAACGGGAAAATAAATACTCGGTTCGGGTTTTTGCGGGACATACTGTAATATGTAAATATTTAATTAATTTATATATAAGACTAAAGAATGTATTTTATAACATAGACCCATAATTCTATTACTTTTGTACCGTAAAATTTCCACGGGTACCATCTGGTGTTAAAATAAAGTACGTTGGAAAGCAGACCACGCAGACTTTCATAAATCATAGTGTGATCCAGAGCAATTTTTCTGGCAGTGATACGATTATTGACTAATTTATTGTTACTTTCCACCTACGTAAATATTAAAGTACAAAATACAGACCTAAAATACACTCAGACAGTTTTTTTCTAGAGCGTGGTAGCGTATCCTAACTACATCACTGCAACACAGCCCTAGCAGGGAATTTTTTTGTTAACGCTACTGTTTTTCTAGAGGTAAAACCAGAATTTCCTGGCGTTCTGAAGTAACTGTATTTGACACAAATAATATTGTATTGTGGTACTGCAATCTTTTACAAACTTCTCAAACGAGAACGAGTACACTTTCAGTGGAATAAAGCAGTGTTTTTAAATGCGTTATCTTAGATAATCGAGATGATTGAAATTTAGTAGAAGTTTTTACCGTTATTTTAATTGCCCTGAGGATGTTGACAAATAGTTTTGGGTTTCTTCACCAATATTAAGAAGATTTTAATAAAAAAATTCTTTCCAGTCAAATAAATAATTTTGTATAATAGCTCTATCGGAGCAATCTCTAATGACTAACAGGAGATATCCTTCAGAAGTTTACGTCCAGGTTATTACCTGGAGAAAATATTAACTTTTCCCGTTAAAAATTCATTATTTATTATTTATCTGTGACACTAACAACGCCTCGAAACCATGAACTGCTTTCTTACTACCTAAATATTTCGTAAAAAATGTCAGACCCATTTTTCTTCATGTACTCTAAGTTTATTTCTTAATTACTCCAGTAACTTGTGATTTTCTTCTATTTCTCTTCAACAGTACGGGAAGAATATTCTCTTTATGGTATCCTGCTTACGTTTTGTCTTTCTATAGTATCTTACTTACGCTCTGTCTTTCTATAGTATCTTACTTACGCTCTGTCTTTCTATAGTATCTTACTTACGCTTTGTCTTTGTATTGTATCCTGCTCACACTTTGTCTTTCTATGGCATCCTGCTCACGCTTTGTCTTTCTATGGTATCCTGCTCACACTTTGTCTTTCTATGGCATCCTGCTAACACTTTGTCTTTCTATGGTATCCTGCTCACACTTTGTCTTTCTATGGTATCCTGCTCACACTTTGTCTTTCTATGGCATCCTGCTAACACTTTGTTTTTCTATGGTATCCTGCTCACACTTTGTCTTTCTATGGCATCCTGCTCACGCTTTGTCTTTCCATGATTTCCTCTGAGCACCATATTTTTCTACTGCATCTGAAATTTAAGGACTGCGCCTTATTTTCCAAGACGAACCAAATCTTATGAAAAACAAAAGACATAATACAGCAGCAGATCCATTTTTCTTGCACTCTTCCCCGTGCTGTCACTGCCAGGCCGAGATAAACTGCCTCAGATGCCGTAACGAAGTCGTCTGCGGCTGAATCGCTGTTTTAATTCAGATGTTTACAATAAATTTCACGCTGTTCAAGCTACACTGAAAACATTTATTGCTCCAAATGCACCCATAAATTAATATAATAAATATTTTTATCATTTTTTATTCGTTTGGTTGATGATACATTGGAATGCTTCAGTGAATGTGGTTGGAAGAGTAGGCTGGTAAAGTGTAGTGAAGCCGGCCTACCTTCCTGCCTTAAAAGATGATTTTCGATCGCAAAAATAAGGATTTAAGCAGCTAGTTGTCAATAAGAGATTCAACAAAAGTTTTATTTTGCCACTAAAAAATACTGATATCGGAGTTTGTTCACTCTTAATGTTTGTGTTTGTTTAATTGTATCTTGATAGTTGTAGCGCAAGATAGAAATAGAAATGAAAATACAGACTGTGAAATCTGTATTCCTGTGAGTAATGTACACATACTTGCCTGTGGATTCTCGTGTTTCTAGTTGCAGTGTGTCGTAACTCTCATCGAAAGAAAAAATAAAACAAAATGCTCCCCATTCTTTCGTGCAGAATTACCGGCAAGAACCGCGTTGTGCATCGTTTTTTAGATTACTTTCATGAAAACGAAAATTGCTGAGTGGGGCAACTAGTGTGTGTGTTCATTGAGTCAGTATATAATTTTGCTCATTGTCTTTGTTTTCACTTTTCATTTGCTTACTGAAAAGAAACTGTTTTAGAATAGGTTGCGAACCTGCAAACGAATGGTTTTTATTTTTCTTCTCAATTTATAGAGCATTTAGAAACATAATAAACTTTAGCAAGAAATGTAGTACAAGGTTTGTTCTTTATTACTGCAGTATATTGAATTTAAAACTCGTATTCAGTTTTAGCGTGGTTAAGAATAACTATTCACAAAGAGCTGATTTTATCATGAATGAAAGCACTCTGAAAAGGGGAAAAAAGATAACTTCAAATTCCTTGTCAGAGAATGAATATTCCTGAGCTGGTGGTACATCCCAGTGATATATTTGTCACCGTAAACAGTGATGACGATGGTACACCCTATTGATATATTTGTCATATTAAACTGTGATGATAAAGGGACTCTATGGTAACAATTGCTAAAGAAAAAAAGATCAACTTCTCACCTTTTGCATTTCAATGCACATGCCATAAAAGGTATGAGGTTCACACCCTCAGTACATTTTCGTACGCACAGCGTCTTAAATTCGAGTGTATGAATCATGGTTATCGTGATGAAGATAAAAACTCCAGAGCTGCTCGCAATTACCAGCAGAAGTTGCAATATCTCTCGAAATGTTGCACGCTCAGACGATAGAGAAAAAGGCTTTGAGATACCTGAAGTTTTGAGAGGTTGTAGAGGTTGAAGTGTGTTTGTGGGAAGGTATTCAGGTTGTGGAGGTTAAAATTAATGGAAAGCGATTGCAAGTTACGAGAGATTGACTTGAAATTCCTGCAGATGATGTAGTCTAAGATAGTTCTTGGAAAGTCATTGCAGGTTATGGAAAAGTTACCAGGAACTTGACGTGAAGCACGAGAAAACTGCTAAATTTTAAACTAAATTTTAAAATAGTACATAGGAGAGAGTGTAGTCGCATGAAACTTTCGAGACCAGAGTCCAAAATGTTGAATACGAACATTTATTTTCAGAACGTTCTTTGAAAACAGTTTTGATATTTGACATAAGACAAGGACAATTTGGTATCGCATACACAAAACACAACTTGAATCAAGCACAAGTAACCCTTAACATTTCAGCGGGTACAGCATCTGTTTTTTTTCAATAAATGCTCCTCTTGTTACCACTACTGAACTAAGGTGAAGAACATAATGGAACACGGGTAATCCTCCCTGCCCCCAGATACGCTGTTCATCAACTGAAACCAAAGAATCTGCTGGATGTTGAGCTGATCAGAACCTGTGACGCAAGTTGCTTCAACTTTGTCGGGCCAAACAAATTGCAAGCCATAAAATTCTCATAGATCGAATGTAGAATTTTTCTAAATTGAACTTCCCAGAAGTCATTCGCGTTGGTGACTGTGAGATGACATTGGAAAGGACTTCCATGATTGGTGCTCACCTACGTCACGGTAGAAGTTATATATCAAGGTTACATAACCAAATAAATGTGGGGAAACAGTCAAGACTCGTCATGTAACTCCCAGGTACCTACAGAGTTGATGAGACTTATACGAAAATAAAATAAAATTATCCTAGAAAGAATGGAGAATATAATTTCATTCGTTGATTCAGCAATCATAAAAGACAAATTAAAGAAAAAGAAATGCTCAGTAGTTTTCGCTATCTGCTATGGAACATGAAATAGAATATACATATAACTAAAAGCCTTTTTATGCACTTCGCTTAATTTTACTGAAATTTTTATCAGAAAAACATTATTGGATCTTATAGTGGAACAAATGTTGACAGCATCAGAAACATGAACGTATTTTTGCACCCAACTTCTTCACATTGCAATGCCCTACTTCACAACATTGTTAAATGTGACTTTTACTCAACCAATCAAGCAGTAAAAATGTTACTGAGAAAGGAACATTCCCAGTAACATTCTCAAAATTTTTCTTAGAAACTTACTGAGAACGTGACTATCTTTACTAATTCAAATACTAAGTGATAATTTACAAGTTTTATTAATGAGTTCCAATAATCGGAAGTTCAGTCTAATTAAAAATGTTCTGCAGGCAAAACGGACGAGTTATTATCATCAGCTACGGGCATCACTCGTTACCAGCGCGGGCATCACTCGTTACCAGCACGGGCATCACTCGTTACCAGCACGGGCATCACTCGTTACCAGCGCG
>VCRD01001749.1:110665-126618 GCA_006783055.1 Trinorchestia longiramus
CGGGCATCACTCGTTACCAGCATGGGCATCACTCGTTACCAACACGGGCATCACTCGTTACCAGCACGGGCATCACTCGTTACCAACACCGGCGTCTCTTAAGCCTAACGACTTGGAAGAGCCGTTAACAGGGCCTAAGCCCGTTAGGCCTGGAAGTGACTGCTGGACGCAGACGTTAGCAAAATTGCAAAGTTTATGAAGCGCTCGCCAGGGATAGATGCACTCAGCACCTTGCTAGTGAGGCTGAGCAGCTCAGATGCCGGCAACAGCAGCAAATCCCAGAAATGAGCTCATAAATCCTGATCGGCTCTCCGGGTTCTCACCAATTCGTTTTGCCAGTTCACCCTCCACTTCGCTTTCCAGTAGCAGTTCCAGGAGCACAACGATGTCGAAAACCTTCCTAAGAAGAAATAAATCGATGAATTATCTCTACAGGATACCTATTTTCTCCTGGTTTAGAGAAAACTCTGTAGTTTGGAATCATTTTTGCTTTTTCATTCTTTCTGAATACTTTGGTCACTCTAAAGACTCTTCTGTTGTTGCACAGTCGGTGTAATTTTGCACACAGAATGACAGCGTAGAGAATATTTCTTTCTAGCATTTTTCCAGTTCAATTTTTACGGTTACGTACAGAAGTGCAATAAAATTTAATTTGCATATAGAATGCAAGCAGATATAACTAACGCAATCTGCATACAAGTTTTCCTTGTATTCTGGTTCACGAGTAAACTTCTTCGAAGCGAGAAGTATTGAGGAGATAGATGAATTTTGTTTCATGGAAACTTAATTAATGTATGGTTCAAGTTTCAGCTCAAACATATCAGTGTTTTTCACCCAACTCATATGGATAGAATTGTATACTATTATACTACTAAACTCATTGAGGAATGAAAACGATTAGGAGGTGCACAACTGCACGTGATCAGTCAGTTGAAGAACCAGGGATGTGAATGTGATTGTTAGGCTCTGTGATTGTAATTTAATGACTGTATTCAGCATACAGCAAGTATAGGGGCCTAATTTTAGCATACATGACTTATTTGATGCACCTTTTCACCCAATTCAATGATAGTGAGTCCAACCAATATAAATCCATTGTGTGTTATTTTAGACGACAAATCTGAAGCAAAAAGTTCATGCTTACATGCTCTATCGAGTGTTTTTTGCATAAACTATATCGATATGCAATGAATGGCGTATATAATGTACTGAATTCAGGGTACGTAACAAAAATATCATATCATAATCAGATCATAATCATATTTCCATCAAATCAGACTGCAAATAACGATTATTCCTTATACATAGTTTCTAATGCAAACAAAAGTTACAAGCGGCCGATGGGAGGAAAAACAAACGTCAAAAGCTGATAACACATCAATAATTGGAGTACAAATAAGTTGGAAAACAAATTTGGTTGTGGATAAATTGGTTGAGCCAAAATCAATTGAGTGATAACTTGTAGACCATGAATTGTTTGAACAAGTAATGGCCTGAGAAAAATTGTTTTCGTAGGATTATAGCGATACTTGTAAATCAAGTGGGAATTTACTCTTTAGAAAATGACTAAGTAGAAATCTATTTCACTGGAATTGGTTGACTTGGAAGTTTTTTTTTTTAGGAATTAGTGTTAATGTAAATTGTAAATAAAAGTTAAATTGTCAGTAATTAGTCTAGAAGGAATTAATTTTGTAGAAATGGATTGACGAAGAATTAATTTTTACGAATTCGTTTTGAACTAAATGTTTCAACAGGAATTAAATTTGCAGGAATTGTTTTCGTGGAATTAGTTTCGCAGGAATTAATTTAATGATAATTGGTTCAATATGAATTAGTGTTGCACAAATTGGTGCAGATGTAAATATCAGTTGAAACAGTTGTCTTATAAACATGACACCAGAAACACGATGTGTCTCGTCAACACTACGCATGAAAAACACAAAATTGGCAGCGCCTC
Organism: Trinorchestia longiramus; assembly: GCA_006783055.1. Classification (NCBI taxonomy): domain Eukaryota; kingdom Metazoa; phylum Arthropoda; class Malacostraca; order Amphipoda; family Talitridae; genus Trinorchestia; species Trinorchestia longiramus. The sequence continues at coordinate 112,623 of VCRD01001749.1, forward strand.
TTTTTCAACAAGTAGAAACAAATAACATTTTTGAATTCCTCCGAGAATTCCAAGCTAAAAGAAATAAAAACTCACGTGTTCTTTTTGCTGCAAGTGATGTCCAGAAATACGTATAGCATTACTTGTAGCAATTTGTTCAAGAATTTGTATATTAAATGGAGCATGTGAGCTTTCATGAACCCCATCATTTTCCCATAAAAATTGCTGGTTTTACTAATGGAAGGGCTTAGTTCTTACGTGAGTTATTTTTTGAACGCCCACATACAAACACACAGTCTCCTTAATATACTTTTATTTCAATGAAGTAGAAATTTTGAATATTTTTAAAACATGATGGAATTTACTCAGAAATATTCTAGTATCGTAAATTACGTATATATTAAATCTAAGTAGAAACACCACGCCTCGTAACTACATGTAAAGGACTGCGTACCGTTCATTACTAATATTTATCTTTATTTTATACATCTCAGAGTTTCTTAAATGCTCAGTATTTTTCCAACAGAACCATAAACGCTTCAAAATACACGTTAAATAACTTAATTTTTTCTTTAAAATGATTACGCTGTATTTGTATAAATGCTGCACAGCGTAACCATTCAACCCTGACACCCTTTTATACACCCTTTCTTCTGCTACTAGCCTTACCACATATTTTATGTTCCACATCATCACTCTTGTCTTCATTCACCACAAACACATTACTATCCCTCATCACAAGCACATAACTGTCACTCACCACAAACACATTCTTATCACTCATTACCAGTACATTCCTACATCCTACAGTCATCACAGCAGCTTTTCATCACGTGTCACTTTCAACATCACTTTCATTTGTTTTCAGCCACATGCCCATGCAAGGATTTTCTATCAAAAATTATGATTTAACATTCTTCAGAGCGTGTAGTCCGACTGATTCTGATTTATTTTTCCAGAAAGTTTATTCACTGCGAGTAAGTAAATCTTAACTTCACCGACTTATCAAACAGCTTCGATTACAATTTGTTTTGTAAACCTACCAAACTATTCCACTCAACAGATGAGCATTACAATTAGACAAATGTGTTTCTCTAGTTATATAACTAGAATGAGAGTTTCTCGATTTAAGTTTCTGTTAAGAGTACGAGAGAACACTTTAGTTAACTCTAACGACCAAAAACAATTAAGCATATTTTGGCAGTGCAAATTGAAGTCTAGACTCCCGACGAAACTCCGAATCGGAAACAGGAGCGCTATTTTTTGCGTAACTTGTTCTAACTTACCTGAGGGAGCCACGCAACTCTGAAATTGTTCAAGATCTGTAAATTTTGAGCCTTGAATACGTCAAACACACGATTAAATGATTGTGTTTGAGGAATTCGGGCTGCTAAATTTTTTTCAGTGAAGCTTTGAATGGCGAGCGTTTTTAAGCAGTAGTAGAGCTTTTTCACTTCAATTTATACTCGAGCGTCGAAACCATTGTAGACTTTGCATGATGGTCGCCGAAACACTGAGGGAGATTTGCCGGACAAACTTTTTCTCATTTCCAGTCTTGGTCGGAGCATCTTCCGCAAGCTTGTTTTGAGACACGATTTACGAGCTTGTCGCACACACGACCCAAACCTACACAAAAAGTCCTGGAAGCTTTCCAGTGGAAAAAAAGCTTAGGTTATGTTCCAGGCAATGCAGTTGGAGCACTTATCTGACAAAACTTCCTTGATAAAAGTTCAGAAAAGCCCAGAGTGAATCACATTTTCATAGACGACATGAAACCTCGTGCATTGAGAGAAGTAAATGCTGAAAAACAATTTCAGCGTATTTTTATCCTCTATTTCTTCACCCTCATAACATACGTGTACTATTTCTGCTTAGTTGTCAGTGATACCCTAAAACTGACACAAAAACATTGCTCTTGAAATACATTCACGTGCAGTTTCAAGTTCAAACTAAGCTCTAAGATACCATCTAGAGACCGATTCATGACGCATTTTGTGACGCATTCTAAGAAACAATTTCGTTGCAGTTTCCGAGTCAAAAGCAGCTTTGAACGTCAGAGTGAGGCATGGGGAGATGTTGGTCTGCTTCGTATGTATTAGGCGCAAGTTTGCGTGCAAGAGCAAAGCGATTCCAATTTAGATTTGGCTCTCCTTTTATAGAGCTAATTTTTTCTAGTACGCGTGGAGAAGTCATCCTTCTCTCTCCTTTGACTGTCTTTATTTCGACTGCCAAATGAATTGGATGGCAAAGTAACATGAAAATTGGCGGTGTAAAGGGAGGGTGCCAGAATCGTGCTCTGGTTTACGAATAATTTGGCAGAAGGAAAACGCGCGTCAAGGAATCATTTCAATTCACACACATTCCGTGAAAAGACAGGAGTCTTTAAAACTCATTTAAATTCATATTTCATTTCTATATTATCATAATTTTTGTAACCATGTGCTGTTTTTATTGTTGGAGTCATTACAGCTGTTGATAAGTATTTATATCTTGATGGAGCGCTATAAATCCTTGTTATTACTATGAGCATGTTCACTTGTGTACTAATAAATTCTTTATGTTTTATTCTTCATGCTTCATTAGTACTACGGCCTAAAAATTGTTCAACTTTACTGACAAACAATTAACATAAACAGCTGCTCAAATTTAAATCGAAAAAGTATTTTGGAAGGTGTGTGTTTAGCTAACATTTCACATCAGCGTGATTCCTATAAAAAAACTCAACACAATATTGAACGAATGTTAATGATTGTTAAATACAACCTATTATGACTGACCTATGTACAACACCGAATACAATATAATTTATTGCACCTCCTTGCCTGCCTGAGATCAAACGATGAAGCAATACTTTGAATTTCTGCTTCAACGATGAAATGGCACATGAATTAAATGCGAACATGGTTGCTGAAAATAATTGTTCATTATAATGACCGACGTTTTCCTCATTACAGAACACAAAAGTAATAAATTACGTTTCCATATTCGTTGTTATTGTTTGGTCAAAGCACAGCATCATTGAGAAATGAATGTATTCCGTTTAAAGTTCAAAATAAGCATTGAAACGAACAGGGTATTACGAAGCATATTTGAAATACAATATAGAGGCCTAATTACAGAAGAAACCTTGTCTAAATACATATGATATTCAACTACAGTTCGATTTAAAGAGACAGAAAATTTTTAAATTTTACCACCAATTTGGTATGTATGCAACTAAAAATATGTCGGTTTTTAATTTCCAGACTTCTACTCACGGGAAACCTAACTATTGGCCGTGACTGTTCAATTCTTAATCAATAACATATTCTCATAAAACAAATTTTCTTTCACTTATGTCATATCGATATTTTGTGTGTGATTTTAGGTACTTCGAATCATCAAAGGTTCCTGAAGTTAAGTGGTTTGTTCAAGGGGGTCCTGAACTTCAAGAGGTTTTAAAGACTTCTGAACCTCAAGAGGCTTCAAAGACTTCTGAACCTCAAGAGACTTCAAAGACTTTTGAACATCAAAAGGCTTCAAAGACTTTTGAACCTCAAAAGACTTCAAAGGCTTCAGAGCTTCCAAAAATTTAAAGTGCTCCAAAGGCTCCTTTGACACAATAGGGTTCAAAGTTTGCAGAAGCCCATCAGGTTTTACAGATTCAAAATGTTCCAAAGGCAAAAGACTCTAAGGTCTTTAGAAACTCAAAAGGATACAGAGATTAAAAATGTTCCAAAGGCTCCAAAGACTCAGTATTCTGTAAAGTCTTTAGGAACTCTAGAGCTTCCAAAGATTCAGAATGTCTCAAAGGCTCCCAAGATCAAAGAAACTCCAAAACCATCTGAAGCTTCATAGGCTCCGGAGGTTCAAAATATTCCAAAGGCTCCAAAGGTTCAAAATGGCAAAGTTACTAGAATCTTCAGAGGCTTTTGAGGCATCAGAAGCTCCAGAAACTCACTTGGCTCAAAATTGAATTTTCTATTCGTGACGTTCAAAATCCCGTCATTGTAAACATTGTGAAACATGCGCTCAAAATAAAAACAGTACATTTATACGAGTAAAAGGCAAGTTATTAGCAGAATATATTATTATGATTATTTATACTTGGATGATTTTACGCTGGGACTTTTAAAAAATTGAAATTTAAAATTTCCTCTGTTAAGCGTCAGGCGTTGAAGCCGATGCATCTCACAACTCTCCACATTTTTTGAACGAAATTCATCAAAATTTCAAACAGATTTTCCATAGCTCTTAAAAGCATTCATTTTCATAATTATTTGTATTTAAGCAAAGGTTAAAAGGTATAAAAAGGATAAAATGGCCGTTGACATATGACATCAGTGACGCTTAACAGGGAAAAAATTTGTGTCTAGCAATAATATGTATTAGCAATAATCATAGAAATCGTGAATAATTAGAATATAATTTCAAAGTCCAAGAGATAGGCCCAACGGAACACGTTGTGCAGTAAGCCACTATTAGTTGATGAAAATAATCAGCAATTATCTATGTACATTTTACGGCAAATATCTTGAACATGAAACAACAATTTTAATTCTTCATCTCAACGTGGTCAGGTTAATTGTGTTCTTAGAGAATATTCTCTTCCATATTTCACTTTTCAAGGGACACGAAAATCATAAGTTTATTAAAATTAAATTCAATGAGAAAACTGACTATTACCTTGAGATGTATTGTCGTTCTAAATAAACATTAACAACTGAAAAGACGCAGGATAAAATTTCTCGTCTTGAAGATCTTTAGAAGGCTTTAGGTCGGTGAAATATGGAGCCTAACTGATCTTTCCGCATGGTGTCGAATCCGAGTCTCTCAATTTGTCCTCCAGAGACAAGCCTTTGAATGACGTGGCAGGCTGGTCACAGGGGAACTTTCTCAGTGAAAGCGCAACTTCGAGGTTCAGTGGGGCATGTGGTAGAGCAGGACTTGGAGGTTCATTGGGTACGTGTTAGAGCAGGACGTGGAGGTTCAGTGAGGTACGTGGTAGAGCAGAACTTGGAGGTTCAGTGGGGTACGTGGTAGAGCAGAACTTGGAGGTTCAGTGGGGTGCGTGGTAGAGCAGGACTTGGAGGTTCAGTGGGGTAGGTAGTGGAATAAAAATTTATGGGTACTAAAGGGAAATTGTCACTTATACACTTCGTTGTGAGTGCTGCAAGGTTTTGATGCAACTTCTTCCTCCCTTCATTAAAGAAATGCAGAAAATATTGTTGAAAAACTTGTTGAAAAGAGAACTTCTTTATCAAAACTTAAAGCATTCCTCATTATTGCATTATTATTGTGAACAGTGTTATTTTGAATTTAATTGTTAATTAAAAAATATTTTATACCTATTATCATGGATATTATGAATATCATTCAATTTATTGTTTGAACCTATAAACGTATTTTTATCAACACCATGATTATACGTGCATTATTATTGATATCATTGTCAACACACACGATAAATTTATGCTGTAGTCACAAGTGTTATGAACACATAAAGATACCATGAACATATAAAGATACCATGAACACATGAAGATACCATGAACACATCAAGATACCATGAACACATGAAAATACCATGAACACATGAAGATACCAGAAACACATCAAGATACCACGAACACATGAAGATACCAGGAACACATCAAGATACCATGAACACATTAAGATACCATGAACACATTAAGACCCTATATTCTGCTTTAGAGCACACAGAACCACGATACAATTCAAGTAATTACCTACTGAATATTTCATGTTAGTTAATTTTAGTAATTTTTGTCAATACAATCTCGATGTTTCTTCGTTGTTGAATGTTCCTCCTCTCGAATATTGTCTCTTGGAACAGTCGTTAATTAAACAGAGAGCTGAAAAAACAGTTCGTTGCTTGGTTTAAGAGGTTAAAACAAACTTATGATGACGCAGCTGGGATTCTTTTCGTTGTTGGTCAACAGTCAAGTTTAAGATCATCATCAAGTAACACAAGAAAACGCTGCAATACGTCCACAGGAAATAAGTTACAGATTCATTTCCAGGAATATTCCAGGAAAAACAGAATTTTTTGCCATCAAACTACAGGGCTTGTTGCCACTGAGTACTCACGAAGATTTTCAGTATTAGGTATTTTTAATTAAAGCCTCTTTTGAATATTTACAACTGAAAATCTCTCATGAATGCTTACAATAAAGACTTTTGAATATATATATATATATATGTACTCCTAAAATTCTTTCATGAATACTTACCTCTAAACACCTCTTCTTTTTAATATTTGAAACTAAAAGCGTCTTATGAATATTCACAACTAAAAATCTCATGTGAATATTACGACTAAAAGCCTCTATTGAATATTTGCAATTAAAAGTCTCGGTACTTTTCAGTATTTTATCCAACTTTTAGTGATTCACGTTGCCTTTCCTCCAATTAAAACTCGCCGTGCAATCCATGCCAGCGTTGTAATTACATTAAGTGTCAGTCTGAACTGAACACGTGGGAAATCTGGCACTTATTTTAGTTTGCATTTTAAAGTTCAAATTTTGTTCGTAACAAAAAATCTTGATGGCTTCAACTGAGTGCCTCCAGAATATTTTTCCCTCGAAATTTACTGAAACTGATTCTTCGTAGCAATAACAATTACTAATTTCTGAGACAATTAACTAAATTTACAAGTGATTAATATAATGAGACAAGTACTTTTAATTTTAACTAAGTGTGCATGATTGACTAAAATGAAGTGGCTATAAATATACAGCTATCTTAGTCATAACTTCATCTTTTGCTAATGTGCCTGCTACAACATTTTTTCTATTTTCATTCTTATACATATATTTGTTATATATTTGGCAAAACCATAACTAGGTAACTTTACTTCGTTTTTAGTTCCAAATAAATTTAAGTTATATTTTGTGGGAGCTAACTAGTAAGACTTGCTATCTTCTTCTACACAGTCTACAACTGTTTAATCAGGCCAAGTTGAGCAACTAAGTCTGGAAAATTAATTTCGATGCACCAAAGATATTCAATCGCACAAACTCAAGTTTGTGAAAACTGGTGAGCTTGACTAACTTAAATAACTCATTAATTTCAGTCTATATGAAATTCAACGAGCAATCCAATTAATTAACCTTGATTTACCGACCTCCGTTCTTTGGCTTCAGTAACAGAACAAGTGAGGCAGACATCTTACTAAATTTTAATACATGTGTGAATGCTTCAGTGGCATGGCCTCATTAGCAAGCTGCTTGCGAGGTTAAAATGCGTTACTGTACAAACTTCTATTAACATCTACTTGAATTTTGAGTTACTCATGAAACATAAATTTAATGTCATCGTTTTAAGTATCATAAACATAAACTTGCTAAAATCTTCCATGATAATTGAGAAACTTGCTGTTAAAAAGCTTCCCTCACCCTCCTGTACATACATAATGATTTGAAGGTAAGATTAAATCCACATGCTTTAGATTTGGAGAAAAAACACCTTTGAACAGAAACAGTTACCCGAAAAGCAGGTCCCTCATAAATTGGGATGTTAAAAAGTCCTTTTAGAGCCCTCGGAATTGAAAACAAGCGGTAGGAAAGGGCAGAAGAGCAGGTCGGATTTATAGGCACAGATTTACATTTAGATAGCCGACTCGGTATCCAGACTACCCTGTTCACGGAAATGACGGACTTTTTAGGACAGATTTAACTGCGTTCTGATTGGTTAAGAGGAAGGTGGAGCCTTGCATTTTGTAAATATTTCAAGCAATATTAAATAATACTACATGACGTTCAAAGTAAAGAAATATTAGTAAAATAGACTCCTAACAAATTATTATAAAATATTTAAATACTAAAATGCTAGTATAGTTGCTTCAAGAAAAACTGCTAAATCAAAAGCATAAACATTTAATACCAGAGAAAAAACTTATGAAACCGTTGTTCATAAAAAAACGAAATGAGTTCACTTCATTGAATACAAGATTTTTTCATTGAATAAACCACAACATTCTGAACACAGGTAATACTGAAACGGATACCGAATTTTAAATTAATTAAATCATGAAAGAATAGCAACTTTTCCTTTAAAAGTTAACTCAGCAGATCAGCAAGAATATTATTTGACCGACGGCTCTACTCTGCGTGATCAGTGACCGTTACGTACAGGGTAGAACCAAGGTGTGCAGATGCACAACAGGTCCAATTAGCTTTGTTATAACTCTATTGTTTAGGATCAACGTTGCCGTACACAAGTTAGGTATTTGTATAATAAAATTTTTTTTTTTCGTTTGAACAATGTCTGTTCGCATCGTTTTAGAGACTGCTGTCATTCAAAAAAGACTCAATTGTTGGCTTCTAAGCCTTTTTCTATTATTTCAAATTTTATTCCGACTTCTATGGAGGAGGACCGGTTCACTTTTCCGTAGGTGAGTAGATTTTTATGCCAACTTCCTTATTTTCTTAAGACAGATGAAGTTTACACACCTTCAATATAACGAATAATTTATTTCAAATACCTCATTTGGTTTCTCAACTTAAAAAATATTGAGTCAGGTTTTGTTTTCACTCTTGAGACATTGTGAATTTTTGCTCTAGTATTTAAGACGCAACTTTCCTTCTGTAAAGAGGAACAACGAAAATACACGAACGAATTATATTAAATAAGAATTACTTTGCAAAAACAGTTGAAGCTTTGAGAAGGTAAGTTTCATGAAGTACAAAAGACTTTTAAAAAATAATACTTAAAACTTCAATCTAGCGGCTGCAATTACATCTTATTTGTTTTTATTTTGTTTCACAGTTACGGAAAGTTACCTCTAATTTTTGAAGCAATTATAATTCCACGAGCTTGGTTTACTTGCAAGGATGCGCCAATGCTGAAATTACTGATACAATAATTAACGGAAATTTCTTAGAGGCATCTACATGTGACATGACACCGTTTCAGTCTACAAAAAAATGGCCTAAATTTACTTATGAAATTAAATACCGGATATATTTAGAATAGTTGGAATAAAATAGAGCAATAAAAACGACCGCTTTGGTCCATTCTTGGATTGTTACCCATGTCCTATGCCGTCTAAAGTGAAAGCATCAATCACGCACATACACCTCAATCACGCAAAGCCATTTCAATTATGTAAACACACTTTACTTATTCACAGGCATTTCAGTCACACACACACACTGCAATCACACACATGCTTCAGGGCTTATGGATATATACACACCAAGCGTACGAGTAGACTTCCATGATGAAAGAGTGCTTACAATTAATGTGCATAAACTTTGACATCTACATTAATGTACGAGTTGATATGAGTGTATGTTTATACGTACATAAACGTGAAAATGTACGTACGGTACAGTCTTGTGTTTGGTTGTTGAAAGCTCACATTCACATTAGCACTCACATTAATATTCACGTTAGTATTCACATTAACATTTACATTAACATTTTTATTATCATTCCAATTAAACAGAAGAAAATAATAAAAGTTTCGACTATCAAACATCACATACGGACTAGCTACAGCGAACGGACTCAAAAAAAACGGTCAAAAAAACAAGGTTATCTATGTTACCAATACCATTTTTTGGTCAAACTCTACAACAGCCAAGACTCGTAGAACTAGCATGCGCAGTTGAGTCGTTAAAGAGTGAACACGATCAATGCAATCATGTTTCTACAAACCTTATGAAATTTATTCCCATTTCTTACAGAGTTTACTGAACTGACAGGCTTGTTAACGAGGTTTTCTATCAATAAATGAGCATAGAAGCGAGAACAGCTCACCAAAGAAATTTAACCCATGCTTGATCATGTTACTCCTGAAAGAACTAAGTTGGTTTTTGAATGAACAAAATGTTGCGCGAACTATCATTTATATTTACTCGTGTTTTGAGTACTTTCACTCAACTCGAACAAAAGATTGAAAATACACCGTTGAAATGAATTATTTCTAACGTGTTGCTGGCACAACGGGGGTCGATAATTAGTTTCTTTTATTACTCCCATCTGTGTTCCTCGACTCCAGGGCATGAAGAAATTTTTGAATATCATTTTGAGTTGAGGAAAGTCACAAATATTCTAATTGCGTCAATACGTCCTAATGAATAGAATCGTTCAGTATAGTGGCCTGATTTAATTTATTTCACCAACTTAACCCTTGTAATTAATTTTAGTTCCACATGTTACATCACCTCATTTCATTTTCTCGATGATTTGTCGACTGAAAATTGATGTATCAGATTACTATAATCCGACACGCTGACCTTCAAATATCCGATATCAACACTCAACAAACGTTCAGCAGGTCACACTACTGAGACCCTGTTGCAGGTCACCCCTGTTGCAGGTCACCCCTGTTGCAGGTCACCCCTGTTGCAGGTCACCCCTGTTGTAGGCCACCCCTGTTGTAGGTCACCCCTGTTGCAGGAACCTCTGTTGCAGGTCACCCCTATTGCAGGTCCCCCCTGTTGCAGGAACCTTTGTTGCATATCATATTTTCGTTTTCAATTCTTGTTCATTTTATGAATGTTTTATAATGACTGAGAATATTTAGTCCATAGGTGAGTCGGAAAGCTTATCGTGCTTTGACTAAAGAATTTGAGTCTTTTGTGAAGCATCTTAATGAAATTTAATCATGTGTCGACAGAGTGTGTCCCGAAGAAATATGGTTACAATAAAATTATAATTATTAACATGTCAAAGTTTGTGTCTCCAGACAAGAAATTGATAATATTTCTGAGATAAAAAGATTAACCGAATCTTGCTTAATAACTCATATTTTTGTTATCAAGATTTTTTAAAGTAACATTTCCATGTGATATCCTGTATATACAAATAATGTTTTACAACTTGAGATGGTGTACACTTAGTGTACAAGGCTTCAAAAAGTTCACAGCTCAATGTACACAACGGTTGAAAGTGTGCACTATTGATAGTACAGAATGTCAGAAATTGTATTCACTTTAGTGTACACAACACAAGATAGTGTGTTCACCATAATGTGCAAAATGTAAGACAGTGTGTTCACCATAATGTGCAAATGCAAGACAGTGTGTTCACCATAATGTGTACAATACGAGACAGTGTGTTCACCATAATGTGCAAAATGCAAGACCGTGTGTTCACCATAATGTGTACAATACGAGACAGTGTGTTCACCATAATGTGCAAAATGTAAAACAGTGTGTTCACCATAATGTGTAAAATACAAGACAGTGTGTTCACCATAATGTGTACAATACAAGACAGTGTGTTCACCATGATGTGTACAACACGAGACAATTTTACGAATAATAATGGCGTCCATATATTATACTCTCCGACAATGGTGGATGATAACCATTGAGTAATGACAAACTTCTTATGTAATTTGTCTCCATCACCTCGTTAATGCAGAGCCTCGAGCACGTAGCCCACAATTTGCGATGCAGGACCTGCTCACTTGCAGCAGGTAAGCTACGACACACCTGTGATCTAGGCTCATCAACACACCTGCTTTACAGGTGCTTTTCTTCACTCAACCCAATAGCGACTAAGCTGTTTTTGACAGAACGAAATGTTGTGCAAAAATTCGTTTCTCTCTGGAATTCCAGCTAATTTTTGAACGAAGCATTTAGAACATAACGCTGAAAGGAAGTATTTTACATGTAAATTTTCGTCACTGGTTAATTTAGAGTTAACATTATTCGGTTGATCGCTACGGCAATTCATTGCATTCGTTCTGAAATAAGCAGTTCTGCTTAAAAATCCTACTGAACACTTCAGAGTTGAAATATTGTAGCTGAAATGCTGTGTTTTATTTACCAACTTGAATTTATTTAAAATGTGCGTGAATGAGTTGTGTGACGTATTCATTCTTATTTAACCTTATTGTATGGTCGAGTTCAACTATAGTGAAATTTTTTCTGAATTCTATAATACATACGAACTGTAAAAAAATTATCAGTTTTAAATTCAAGACGATCATTTAAAAATATTTCTTTATTCAATATGTGGGAATTAAAACTACGTTCTTCATTCCCTGTTTTGTACTGTACAGGTGTTCTGTACAGGTGTTCTATGCAGGTGTTCTGTGTAGGTGTTCTATACAGGTGTCTATGCAGGTCTTCTGTGCAGGTGTTCTGTACAGGTGTTCTGTACAGGTGTTCTGTACAGGTGTTCTGTACAGGTGTTCTGTACAGGTGTGCTGTGCAGGTGTCCAGAAATAATTCAAAATCAGAAGGACAACATTTAAATGATGGAGATCATCTAATCAAAGATGGTGAAAAAACTCTTTGAAAAAACACGATAAATGGTTCGTCCGACCAGTTTTGCTGAAGTTAGGCTACTGATACTTTTATGCAGTGAAAAAATATATGAATGTGGAGTTTTACTTATATTACAACCAAGCAATTGCATGAACGTAAAATAATTTTTCGATGTATTTTCCTTTTACAAACCAAAAGTTGCAGTCGATACAAAAACCTTTCATTGCCTTTGAAATAATGATGCAATACGTGTAGCTTAAGCCATTAAATTGAATGCATTGACTTAGATGTGATATCTATGTATACCGAGCTGAAGCCATCGACAGTAACATATTATTTATTTGTTAATACAACCAAGTGCATGTTCTATTCTTCAGTCTTGCTTTTAAACGTTTTTCTCTTCATGAAATTACTAAGTGTTTAATGACGAAAAGAAATCCATCATATAATAGTTCACTGATGACTACACAGTAACGCTAATTAAACCTGACCTAATAACACAATGATAATCAGAAAGGCAAACAAATATTTTTAAAAATCAACACTGCATTTACAATCGTAGTCTCTTTTATAAATACAAGTACATGCATGATTAACCGATATCAATTAAATGCTGAAGTGAAAAAAAAATCTATAGAAACACAAAAGTTACTCTTCAATTAGACTTAATGAAATCTCTTCTTTGAAGCTCTTGCGTCAGAAACGAAGGGATTATTGGCCAATTTAAACAGTAATAAAAACACGGTAGTGATATTGCCATCATAGTCAAACTCTATCACTGGATTAATATTCATTTTAGACAAATACACTAACTATTTGTATCTTATCCTAAAATTGGTGGAAATTATGGTTAATTTCCTAAGAACTGTGAAAACTATCCATTAATTTTATGTGTATAATGAGCTTTACGAATTTTAGAACACAGACGAAGTTCTGAAATCGTGAATGATCGAGGTAATGTTGTGGCTCTATTAACAAAGTCACAAGCAATATTGCGTATTGGTATTGCCTCGACTGCCAGAACTATATTTTTGAGGATAGTCTGTCTCTTATGGATCACATATAATTTTAGTAAATTCTTATTAAAAGTGAGTAGCTTGTGTAATCTCTTTTAAAACCCCTTTGTGGCTTGTGTAATTACTTTCAGAATCACTTTTAGTTGATAACTACCTACTGCCAGTAACCAACACTGACAACCACCACTGATCGCCACAATATGCATTAGCCTTGATACAGTCAGGACTTCGCATCTGGAGATGCTGTACACACTTCGTTCCCGTGTCTATTCCATCACGGTGATGTGACTTGCAGATGGAATGCTGTCAGTTGGAGCAGGTGTACTACTCCAAATATGTACTTTGTGCTTTTAAATTAAAAGATGTCTGAACAGTCAGACTCAATGCTCAGTCCTTAGAAAATACGATGATATAAATCTAAAAAATAATTTTTCCATTCACATATCAGTTTTAATATTTTATTTGCGCTCAACAGAATGTTAGTTTCAACTTGTGAACTGGTATGAGTCTGTTTAAATGAATATAATTTCTCATAATCACATCAGTCAACATTTCTAACAATTTTTATTTAAAGCCACAAATTCACCAATAAACTCACTCTCCTAAACCTCAACAAATTCAGATGCACAGCTAACTTTTAGTCGCTGGCATTTACATGATCACTAATCTTTCATCCATAATTCCAATCGATGCGCCATTAACGCCTCGCTTCTGCCAACCACGCAGGGTACTAGTATGTTATATTCATTCCAGGATATATATATATATATATAT
>VCRD01001750.1:0-15069 GCA_006783055.1 Trinorchestia longiramus
ACAGTCACATGAGCTCCCACTGAGTATCAGGACAGTCACATGAGCTCCCACTGAGTATCAGGACAGTCACATGAGCTCCCACTGAATATCAGGACAGTTACATGAACTCCCACTGAGTATCAGGACAGTCACATGAGCTCCCATAAAGACTGTACTAAGGACATTCAACTACCTGATTTCTGCTGTACTACAAGCCTTCCAATAACTCAGTTTATTTATCTGATAAATAATTAGCTAAATAAATCAGTTTAGTTCAAGTTGAAGTTCGGGTGTCATTTCCTAATCGTTGTGCAAAATTAGGACAGTTTAGTTTGCGCAGTGTTGCTGTAGCCTCGCTTGTGGTGCAGCACAATTTTTTTAAGGCGCTAATGACTTCCTGAGGAACCTCTCCATGCAATTGATTTTAATTGATTTTATGTGGTTCAGAAGACCTTCTTAGCAAACTCTATACAGCTTCTTCCTGCAGTCTAGCATTCTTACAGGCATTTAATAATTTTATGTAACTGTTCCATTTAGTACTGTTAGTAATTAATTTTTAATCCTGGAATACGACGCCAATACTAGTTCATATTCAAGACAAAAATAAAATTTAAATTATTCAGAGTGTGCGATCAAATATCAGAAACAAATTGACTACTTTATATAGGATGTGTACAAAATTTAGCAAATTTGAGAAATAATGCAACGCATTTGCTCAACTTCGCAAATACTCAATTGACATTTCTAACACTGACGTTCTCCTCTCCCACAAAGGCATTATTTCCCCCAGATTTTTCAGATTTTTAGTCGTAACTTACGTGGATTTGGTATACGTGAAATCCTGACTCTTACTTTGTATTTTACTGCCTCAAAAGTTTTTTCAAGATCAATAATTAAATGAAAAGTAGCACGATCTACCACACTTCCAAATAGGACAATTGTTAGCTTTTGATTAACTAGAGTATCTATGAAGAAAATATAGAAATTACTTAACGAATCAGTCACCACGTTTTTAGTGACGACAAAGTGTATCACACAAAACTGGCTAAAAACTTCTTTAGTGAAGAGGAATAAGAGTCCTTTATGAAGGATAAAACAATGGTGCTGATTAATTGAACGAATTTTGGGCAGAAATCAGTGAATTATTGCGGAAAGCGACATGTGCTCTAAGCAATCACCTAATCAAAATAATTTTGATACGAACAGCACGACAAAGCCGGTGGGTCACTCAGGTTAGGTTATGTAATTTTTTCAAAGCTTTCTAGTGACTGTGCGTACAAAGTAAAGATTTGCACCGGCTAGGCAACCGCAATGGATGTGTTAACAAAACTTCAAGTTTAAATCCCCTCACAGCGCAGTCACGTGGCAAACTACGAAAAACCAGAGTTTCGATCTCACATCGTGAACAGCTGAGGAATTAAAGTATGTTATAAGGCCACATCAGCTCTTGTTCATTTTATTCACTCAAGTTTCATGTACAGAAAATACCATAGGAAGCATTTGATACAACTATCATGCATGCAATTGCTAGGCATGGAGGTCGCATCCGGATGATTAGAACGGCTATCTCGTAGCAGATGGACCAATTATCAACATCAGTGGCCGGATTACTGCTCTTAAACACCTCGGCATCTTCAATAATGAAGTATTTACATAGACCAACGTATAACTGTCAAACACTGGCCCATTCCAAGATAATAATGCGCTTAATCACAACAAAAATTCATGTTTCTTGTTCCGAGGACTATCAGAGTATCATCAAGCATTTTCGCTATGCAAGAAAATGTTCAGATTTTAACATTATTAAAACATAGGGAAAGAACTATCAGGGACTGAGAAGCAAAGTTTCACTTTTATTTTCACCGGAGCTGTTTACTGATTTTTACTGATGTTTGCTGGGGCTGTTTACCGAGGTTTTAGCAAAAAAATAGAACAATATTCCATTGACAACAATCAACGCTCTGTTCAAACCTATTGAACGTTGAATTAAATCTGTTTTCTCAGCGAATGATTGTCAATATTATATTGATACATAGTGCTGTTTTACGTCTTGTGTTTACAAAATTCTGTGAAACGCTTTGTATTCAAGAAGTAAGGAATCCCATGCAAGCAGATTGTTGAATAAATTATACACACACAATAATTGAGTTATCACAGGCTACTTTGTAACAGAATTATGTAGGGGCTCATGTGTGTAGGATAAATAAGTCCTCACTAGTACATACAATAACTGAGCGCTTCCAAGCTAGTACATTCATTAGTTGAAGGCTTACATCTTAGGATATTCAAAAAATCATTCACTCACGTACAATGCAACGACGCATTCATTTTCTACTACATTTTATTTATCTAATGCGTAGTTACCAGTTTTAACCTTTGAAACATCTCGAAAATGATGCTTCGATAGAGTTTCCAACTTTAGCTGTAGAGCCTCCATTTTAATGACTAGCTATAAAATACATCAAAATATATTTCACGTGTTGTCCATACTTGGCACCAACACATGGATCTGCTCTTGTCTGCTCGACGGTAAACTTAAAACCACTCTTGACATCTTGGTTATCCACCTTAATATTATATGGAACTTTTCAAAATTCGGGCAGCGTACTGTCAGTGTGTAACCTACCACGATTCTATGTACTTGACTTCTAGGGCCTGTGTATGATAGCAGAACATGTGCTTAACTAAAATGACTGTGCATGAGTGAAGTATATGTACGTGGTATTGCGTGGTTGAGGTATACGTGCGTGATTGATACCTTTACTTTAGACGGCATGGGACTTAGATAACAACTTAAGAAAGGACAAAACGGCTAGTTTCTATTGCCTAATTCTATTCTATTCTATTCTACCACTTTTGATACAACAGGCTATATTACTTCAGATACCCCTGCAAGCCTAAGGGCCTTCACTCAAATAATCTGAGAATAGTCGAGACCTTGTGTGGAAAATTTAGCCTAAGCTAAGTAAAAAATAGTTAAGCCATTCCATGACAACCCCAAAATGGCTCTTTTTGGACCAAAACTCTAGATTCCTAGTGCATTTTTAGTGCTCTCGAAACTCGTTTTGATCTGTGAGTCAATAAAATCTTGTGCCAGAAGGAAATGGTACGGAACATTAAAAAAATACAAAGGAACACTTCACTTTCGAAATTTTCTTTTTTAAATTTCAGAATTTCGAAAGACGCCCAAATTCTTAAATTTTTCATAAAACAAAACAACTCATTCGGGAACCCAATATTCCGAGATATTTTCTTAAAATATGCATTTTAATACAATATAAGATATCATCTTATTCACATCTAGAGGAAAAAACTTGAGATGGTGCTTCACCACAAGTGTCATGAAGGCATTGTATTTTGCATGTCACATCCAACAACTAGAAAAAGTTATTACCATTCATCGTAAATCAACATAAACCTGAAAAAAAGCAATTGAACAAAGCAGGGCATTAGAGAAACTACTACAGGGTGCAGCAACATAACATCCTTTTTTCAAAAGAAGTTCCTCCCAAAAAAAGCAAGTTACGTTACCGCACCCTGTGCATATATGTACGGTAAATTTAGATGTACTCACTGGCCGGTGAAAGCGAAGGGTATCTCCCGAAGCCTGTCTTTGAAGGAGCGATGTCTCCGTGGTCCCGGGCTGCTGTTGGCGGACATCTTGGAACGTGTCAATTCTTCTTGAAGTCTTCTTGAAGTCTTCAGTATTTGTTAGCAATGTCAACACCTTTACTCATTTTCACTTGAACACTAAGAAATCACAGATTTAAAGGGTATAGGTCTAAATTGTCCATTTCATAGTATTACTCGAGAGATTTACTCGGAAGTTTGCACTGAGTATCAAAAGTCAACTTTTGCCTGTAAAACGAGACGCTGATGAGAATATGTCAAAAAATAGCGCAGCATTTGGACTCGTTAATAATATAGCATTACATTTTTTTCAAATGCTATTGGAACCTTTGCAACTGGCAAAGTACACTTCAACACACATAAGATAACAAACAGTTAATGTCAATGTTTCGATTGAAATAGAAGTAAATGCAGTATGAAGCTTGCATACATAAAATCTAAACCCCTCTTCCTGAAAGTCACCGGACCTTTCAGTACAAATCAAATAATTTAAAATCTCACAACCATTATCAAACAAAAGGCATTTCAATAATTATAGTGAGCACACGAAGGAAACGAAAAAAAATCCTTTCCACAGAGAAAAGCAATGAGCTCGTCAAGCGTTAAATTCCAATTACCCTCGTGAACTACTACTGCAGAGCTCACCGTCAGAGCCAAGTTTGTTAATAACGAGTTAATTGATGGCTTCCGTTGCGAGAGGTTGGCTGAAAAATAGTCAAGTTTCCTAATTAGTGCAGTGCATGCGATAATCAGTCATTTTAAAACCCCGAGTCTGGGTGTAATGAAGACGAAACTAGGGCCACTTTCTTCACCTGACAGCTTTCTTATTGTTAATCACTTAGAATTCTTAAGGAAAATTGACATTAGCAGTTTAAGGCTCAAACGAAAGACGGGAGTAAAAGAAAATAATTTGTACGCAGCAGACGCTAGGACTGTTCAAGTTACAGAAAGGTTTACGTCCCATCGAGCTATCCTTTTACAGGGCCATTTAATAAAGGTTGGTTGTTCAAGATATTTGTCTATTTATACATGCTTGGTTACAGCGACGTTCACACTGTCAATAATGAAAAGTTTTCTAACGCAAACACGCTTCCACGATAAAGAACTAGAGGAGAAATATCGCTCAACTCTTTGCCTATTTAACTTCTTGTCAAAACTCGTTTCTCAAAATTTCAAAGCTAATAGTTCATTCTTATAAGCTTAGAATCAACGTTACTAAATATAAGCGATAACAGGGCTTATATTTTCAGACACACAATGCATTTCAGACAAAAATAATTTTTTTCGAGTCATTTGCTCACAGATCTGCTTCAGCGCGCCCGAATACTGCGATGCTGCTCTGCATTGAAGAAAATTTTAGGACGTTATCAAAAAAACTTCTGTGAAATAAGTAGATTTCAAATGAAAAAGATCTTCAGTAATAATGTGAAAATTAATAATACGCATGCCTAACGGAAAAGGATTTTTATAGGACATAAATAATTTATTTAAATGTGACAAGGATAACAAATATTGTCCATGCCAGTCGTCATCCAACATCTCTTGAAATTACAATGCTTGAATTTGATTGAATTTTGTCTTTCAAGGACAAAGGAAATTATGTTTTTTTTAAATTCCTGCTAAAATTACTCAAAATTCTTTACGTTCTTAAATTTGTGTGCCAGAAAAATATAATTCCAGCTCAAATTATTTTGTGAATTCGCAGAAGCTCTAAATTTTACGCCCTTCTTTGCGTTAATGCCCTTGAACCTTCGCAGTATTGAACAGACCACCCATTGTGTGCTCGGTGCCAGTTTTAACTGAAACAAAGGCCTAGGAAATTAGAAAAAATTAGTTCTACGGATCTTGTTGCTGCTCTCCGTGTGTGGAAGCCAATGTCGGTCTGGCAGAGGTACAGCAATGGCAGCAGTCACTTCAATCCATGGAAATGTTACAAAAAATGTAACTGAAAAAATTCATAGCATTAAATGTGTACTAGCAAACGTGTTGCAGAGCGACTTTTTGAGCAAGCTTTATCAGTTCCTCCGTCTACATTGAACAGTAACTTCAATTGATGATTCCATTGACATGGATAATGTAAGTTTTGGAGGAGTTGTGTTCAGAACCAATGATATGTAACAACAATATTATGGAAATTCGTCCCTTCAGACATTTCCATTAATCACAAAGGTCATTAATCAAGAGGGTTTTTATATCCTTCACAGTGGGTTGGGTTCTTAATAGAATGGAGGGGTTCACAGTTCCCTCGACCTCCTGACCAGCCCAGAAACATAAATTCAATAACAAAAAAGTAACAAAAAGTTTCAAGCCAGAATAAAAATCAAGCATCAGGACAGAAAGGTACGAGGTCTCGTATCGGAGAGCGTCCGGCCACTATCATTTTCTAACAAATCTTTGAAGCAGGTGATGGGGAAGTAGGGTCTAATAAATGCAGGAAAAATGATGCAATAATTAATATCGATGCCACTGTCGATACGCTTAAGATTTGCTCCATTGAAATAAACTAATCGTCGTCCACATTACGTTTACTGCATGTTTTTCAAAATACAGATTCTGTCATTTCAATGCAACGATTTGTCGCTGACACTTCAATCTGGGTCTTCGTCTGGCTCCCGACAGAAATCCCACTTCGTTACGAGTAGGGAACTCAACAGCCAAGGATACGACCTCTAATTGCATGCTGTCAAATAGACAAGGCAGCTGTCTGACACCACAGAGTTGTGAGCACCGAGACATGAAGGTGTACAGTCTGCGTAAAAGAACACGCTCGTCGCGGGAACAAACGATGCTCTTACGTTACTGTCTGACCAGTGTAGAGGATATTGCATGGAGAGCGTCAGTTCCATCCAACGCTGGATCGAAGTGACCAAACTTGAAACGACTACTAGAATATTACTAAACTACTAAAAGTACGAGAGATGTCATACGCATGTTTCAATTATAAAGATTAAATAATATTCTTCTTGATCTTAGTACATATAATACTGCATACAGCAAAAATATTATTCTCGTATAAAAATGCAAAAAGAAGTTTAGTAACTTTATATTTATTATCCCAAACCTGAAATTTTAGTCGTACGAATGATAACGTAAATAGATCGTATGCTTTCAGATGAAAGATGCATGGTCATTACACACATGAGGTACAGCATTAGGGTAATCATTTTAAATCTTTACATCTTGAAGCTAAAGACGAAACTTACTACTTATTGTCCTAAACTTTTACCACATTAAATTAAAACACAGGCGAAAACTGGCCTCAGGCACAGCGTGATTTTTATTTGAAAATCACTTGAGAGGAACACACGTTTGAGTTAGAGGCAGTGAAGGTAATTTTAGGTTTTTTTGCGAGTTAGACTGTCTTTTTTGTGACTAAACTACCTTCTGATGCTTTTAACATAATAGTTCATACTAGCATTGATTTATGTAGTATGCAGATAAATAAACACAGAAACTTTCTTGGCTAATATGAATTATGAATTGGCTTCACTCTTTGCATTTTGGGGAAAATCCGTACGTTAAAAAGCGTTTGTTATTATAATCGCAAAGTTATGCAATATTTCTGTTACACTGACACAATGGACAACGAAGACTTCACATCCCTTCTACTTTAACAAGTGATGTATTGGAATTATTAGAAATAAAAAAACCAGTCATTTGCAGTGCGTCTCCTCGTCTTAATCATTTATACTTCCTGTTTCTATATTATTTCCATACTTCTTCCCCGCACCTCAATATTTTTTATCACAACTATTTTCATGGCGTAAATTATTTATTTTGTCAATGGCTTTATTACTGAACCCTTTCTTTCTCGCCTAAATGTAAAATTCTTTTAGCACTTAGTCTCATAATTTATAAGAGTTATTGTACACAATGCACATCGCAGTACACTCTGGGTTGAACACCGGCAGAGTAAAAAAAAGTTCATTGATTTGAAATGCTTTATGAGGCTCGTTCCATTCAGTAGTGAGACAGTGTTCATACAAGTACTTTATCCAACTAAATTTTTTTATAAATGTACTGTATTTCTCTAATCAATAAAAGGCATTTCATATTAGCGTTTCCAGTACGAAATCCTTCATTCAATTTATTTTATTTTACCGAAAAGAGCAATAAACTGGTCATCTCAGATCTAACTTCGTATGAAAAATATTTCGATGTTTTCAGCAAACGGCTCGCTGGATTTCACGAAAGGCCACAAAATCCGACGAGTCTTGCCTGCATTAGAGGTTTTCATTCCCAGAAACGTGGCTCTGAGCACGCTTATGAGATTTTCTTCGTGATTGGATAATGCAGCAAAACACAGGGCCCGACTTATATCCTTGAAAATCCTGAACTGTTTTTTCATCAGAAAAACATTTGAATGGTGAATAATTGAACATCACACTTCCAGAGCTTACATGATTGTAGAATCTTTGTAGATTTTCCTTTCTTTTATCTTTTTGTATTAAATATTGTGCACTTTGAACGAATTTCACTCAAGTCTCTAAACTCCCCCTCCAACAAATCTCTTTACAATTATTTAAAAATCCATGACAGTCAATTAATGTTATATTTTGATACAATCTTTTCTATTGTACTCAGTTTTTATCAAACTAATTAATTACCTAACACCCATGTGTTTCAGACATCCTGTTAATAGAAAAAGAAACTTTGTAGAATGAAACCTCAAGAAAAGGCACAATGCGTATCATAGTTTACTGAAACAAACTAGGATACGCAGATTCAGCGAAACTACAGAATTATGTATGGAAGAGATGTACCACTGCGTTTGCTAATTCGTTAATGGCATAATAATTTATTGAAACAGGGACAGCGAGGAGTGGACGACCAAGAACATCTGGGGAAATCACCGAGAGTACAATAAAATTTTGCCAATTGTTCCACAAACAGCGAACACAGCAAGAAATCGAGTACCGTCTTGATGTGCTTCGTGCACCAAATGACGCTCATATAAAAGTGTATTAAACAAAAGAAAACAAACTTCATTATCTAATTCTCATTTTACAATACTTTCCACAGCAGCATTTTTGATCTGCTTTTGTAATAAATTTGTTAAATTGTACGAGACTTCATGGACACTCGGTTTACTCAAAAACAAAAAACTAAGTCTTATTCATTGTTATTCCATGCTGATGCAATTTCCACAACCGGGTTTACTTCCTCTGAAAAAAATTTGCAGACATGTATTAGTACACAACTTTTTTTGCGTCTGTTGATCAACTTCGTCATCGGTGCAGCGCCCACAACATTGAAATGTTCCTCAACAATGTAAAATGTTACGTCTCGTTGCATGCACAATTAACAGTTGTTAGGACAGAAAAGCAAATCCATGCAACTCCTGCACACCTTATATGTACTACGAGCCTCATGATGTGTCAATTTTTTAACACTCGCTTACTCCAGGACACCAATTGAAAAAATGAAAACTAGCAAAAAAAAGTTCTTGGGTTTGAACGCGGCTGTAGCAGTCTTCCTAAAAACATGACTAGGAATTCCGTGCGTCTGAACAGAAGTGCAGTTAATTGCATGCAAATTAAGCCCCTCAGCACACTTTATATCCAGCTGTCCTCTGAAGAAAGTTACCAAATGTTAAAGTGGAGAATGCGCAACGCGTATTTCGGTGACATTCAGTACATAGAGGTCAGTCTGCTTGCCCTAGTTTACTTGTTGAGCTCCGCAAGTTTGTATTAAATAAAGAAGTCCTCGCCAAACTGTAGGATGGTAAAGGATGAGGCGCTAGTAACCGCCAGCAATGAAGAAAGGATCGGCATTAAAGTCTACGGTGGAACACGGGAAGGATAATAAGGCATCACGACCGTCATAAATAGATACCGGGCAGACATCACAACGTAACAGCTACGTTCCGCTCTACGAAGTCGATTTTCCCAGTGTTATCATTATCCAATTGGATAAACAGATTCTTCCTCACTCCTAGAGACTTCCTGGAGGGTCAAAACAAATACTCTTTTGTCAAAACATATTCATAGTCAACTCAGAGCTAAAAGGAGTCTGGGTGCTGGAATATGTAACACCGTCTGGTATTACACCTGAAAAAACAGTTGGCGACAGACTAAGCATTTATTCAATTAAAGGTTTGACAAACACGCATCTTTAACCTACTCTACTCGACGCTTTTTCACTGGAGCGCTCGAGGCACATAACAGAGCCCTCCAAGTATTTCCGATGCAGCCAGCAGAAATATTTTGGAGAAAGAAGCATATGTATGTCGTGCAACCGGCCTCTGATCTACAGTACTTTTACCTCTGTTGCTTTGCGTCCACGTTAAGAAAAATTACTTGGGTAAGATTGGGGTACCGTCAGTATTTCAATTCTGTACACCTAATCAGTTAGGTGATCTAGTCAATGTTAAAACTTATGTCGTAATTTCAGCCCTTATTATTATGAACACAAGTAAAATATTATGCACAATCTTGTTTTAATGATTATTCACACAAAAACAGAAATTAAATAAGTATCCTTAACGACACGTAGCTAGGCAAGCTACCACAATCTTGCACGTTCTCTACAAGAAAAACATGTCAGAGTATCGTTGAACGGCCCAATTAGGCGACAGCCTTTATCTTTCAAACACCAGCGTGTGTATCGGCTGCTGGTGATCAGTGAAGGTCCGGGACCTCAAAAGACAAGCATTCCATTACTTTATAACCGAATTGATTGAGTTACAGTTTAAACAGTTTATGGTATGGCATGCAACGAAGCAACTACAGGGTGTCTCGAACAAATGTACTCACCCTTTAACCGTTGCTAACATGCTGTCTTCTTTGTGTTGCAGGTGTGAGGGTCGAACCTTTGCGAACATGATTAAATGTGATTAAAGAATCATGTTCGCCAAAGTTCGAACCTCACACCTGCAACACAAAGAAGACAGCATGTTAGCAACGGTTAAAGGGTGAGTACCTACATTTTTTTGAGACACCCTGTAGTTTCAATAATAAGCCATGGAGTTAGGCGTTAACAATTCGTTAGCTATATGCCTCCGATATATTTCAGCCACTGACACAACTAACCGTGGAAATCACGTGATAGTTCTTTTTTTCTGCACGATTCATACGTGTAGTGGAGCGATGATACGTACACTGTAAAAGCAGCAAAACTTGTAAGCAAAACCGGGGGGAAAATTGACAAGGTAAAAGTTTGATGTGCCGCTGCTAGCTTCATTAGAAAAGTTTAGATCTGTAGTCATGGAACGAATCCCAATTTGAAGATCAAATTCAGATTTTGAAATTTAATGCAACAAAATCATAAGAGCCCACTGGTCTCCAATGTATTGCTTTCGTTTACAGTTCAAAATATTTGATGACTCAGAAGAGTGTTTCAATTACTATGAATTTTATAAACACCATATAGGACCGCATGATACTGGAATTTGGATGTTGAGAAACCAAACTGAAATTCCTACAAATTCTCTGAGTAAAGGTATTTTCAACCACTAGAAATAAGGCCTGACAGTAAACGCGCTCGTCATTAGAAAAATAAAATGAAGTTTTATTCATTAGAAGCCCAATTATATGTATGCTTAGCAATGCATAAGGATAAAATTTCGCTATGGTTTCACCCTCGATTTGAAATGCCATGAATTCTGAAATCTCCAGCAAAAATACAAACAAAGAAATATTAAGCTGATCTATTTCAACGCCAAAACTGGCATGTGTATGATACACGAATACTTGGTGTATGTATATTTACGAATGAGTAATTCCTCTAATATTAGACGTCATGAACGAGTGAAGTATCAAATTGTAAACATATTGACGTAGTCACAAAGACGAAGTCAACATAGAACCTACATCATAAATTTGAAAACAAATATTGTTTAGATGCTCGTGTCGTAATATAATACAAATCGAAACTTACATTTTTAAAACTATAAATGAAGGTCTATTATTGACTGATCTTGTTCAGTAGTTGTGTTTAATTTTGGACCACAGTAAGAATGTAGATTTCCGTACACGGCCCAAAATATTGTCTGTACATTCGTAAGTTCGTAATCTACAAAATAACAGAATTTTATTCTTAATTAAACCGTTGTATTACTTCCTGCCTGTACAATAGACAGGTAAAACTCGTTGGTATCAAGGATAGGATCTTAAATTTCTCCTAATTATATTTGGAGCGATAAATTGGTAGCAGCAATTTAGAAATGGTGCCATGAATTACCCTAACCCGAAGACGTCCTGGCTTGAAAGTGAGACGTCTGCTGGAGATCAATTAATAAACCCAACCTCTCATACGAGGAGTGTTGGGTGCTTTATTCGTCTATTTTGCGTTGACGTTCAGAAAGTTACGTCAGAGCACTGCCTCTTTTCATAACACGAGTTTGTTGGAACGAGCCTTTGAATTTTAGCCTTGTAAGCATCTCCAAGCGCCAGAAAAAATTTGAGCTACGATGAGTTCAGTTAATAGAGAAAAAAATGAACACAGAATATAGAACCCCAGCCTTCATATTCTTTAAATGATTCTTCATAAAAAGCTGTTTATATTATTGAACGTGTAAAAATTCGCAGCCATGCTCAGAAAGTGCGACCACTGCGAAACCAGCAAATCATACTCACGTTGGATATAAAGTGCAGGGTACGGCACCATAACTTCCTTTTTTGAAAAGAACATCCTTTGAAAAAATGAAGTTATGTTGCCACACCCTGTAGAACATATCACATACTAACATTCCTAGTGCTACGCAGCTACAACGCTTTAACTAGCATATTTATTAGTATTTATTTATGAGTAGCTTCGGCAGCACGCAAGTAGCTAGATGAACTCCCAACAGGAAGACTAATCAACGCAAGTGAGACAAATTTCCTCAATTTAGTCCCTGAGTTTAACGTATGTTGGGTCCACAAGTCTGTCTTCCGACCAAGGAGTGTCAAGTTTTTCAGTAATTGTCCATCCTGGTCTGCCACTTTAGGGGACCGCCCGAATCCAAGACGTCGCACAGGCAAGGAAGTTTGATCAAGAGATTTGGTAAACGAGGGAAAAGACTGCCTTTTAGAATTCTTCAATTATCCAACGGAGTTCCACGAGTGTCATGCTTTGAACGGACCCAAGGATTTTTCTTCAAGATTTTTATCTGCAGAGCAGCGGCTAAAGCGCTCATTTGATACCCACCAGGACGAATAATTCCAACGTCATTTTTAGTTCCGGAGGGCGGCACTAACGGATGAAAAAGGACGAGAAATTTCCGGGAAGATGGTTGTAACCAGGTATGTAGGCTGTCACAAAGAAACTAATCAATGTGAGATTAAAGCTCAGAGAGAACAGACGCAATGAACTGAAAATTATTTTTCCTTACTGTATTTATGCTACCGCGTAATGTTAAGCCTAAAACAAAAACGAGAAGAGCACTTCTGGAGATTACCTGAATTCCTCGCTAGTATTTAAAATAAAGGTCACTTATCTTGACGACACTGATGCTAGGCAGAGTGACAAAACGCACTCTTGTCAGTTTCATCTTGACTGTTGTACATTCCTGAATAGTTAAAAAATTCACTTTTAGTATGATAATTATTAGAATTGAATTTACATTGAATAAATTCTTTAAATGATCCGTACGCAACGCCGCCTTTCAGTATCGCATCACCCGTTTCCTATTCTCTCTCGTCTACTTTTTGTTGCCAAGGAGCGATCGAGTACGAGCGAATTACCTCTTCTAACACGCCGAGTTAAAATCTTGTCACTTTTCTAGTCTGACAGATAAAATTAGGGACAAACGAAACATTTCCACATCAAGGCTGAATTGATGGTAAAAGTTTGGTGAAGCAAGATGTATTTTGCAGCGAGGCGGAGTTGATTTTAAAGGTTCCGTCAAACGAAGGATAGTTGAACATCAAATCTGAATCGATTATAAAAGTTCGGTCAAATGAAGTACAGAGAATTCAATGTTTAACGGTACAGCTTTTAGAGCCCCATTTTATTTAACAAACGACCGTATACGAACGCAACAAGAGAAAATAGAAGTCGAATACGTATTAGTTGAACATTAACACATTTTGTTCAACATGCCCACCGTCTGTGTCGATAACAAGCTGAAAATTCGTAGAAAACGACCGATACGAGTCATGAATGACTTTTTGAGAGATTTTGGTCCATTCTTCTTTGAGTTTTGACTTTAGTACCTCAAAGTTTTGGTGATGTGTCGCTGAAACCTTACTATACGCTATGGACCAAATGCTGTAATCGAGAGCATTTAGGTGTGGCGATGTAGGAGACCGTTACTTACTGGAAATATGGTGGGGAACACTAAATGCCTACCATTCTTGTGGTTTCCTCAGCTCCATGTGTAGGTGCCGTCTTGCTGAAATAACCACTTGTGTTTTATTTTTTAATTTACTCTGCAAGAATTTCGTTGGGTGTGAATCGAACCAGTAAGAGACCTAAATTGATCATTTTTCGCTAATTTTTTGCTGAACACCAAATTTTTCTTCGCCACATCACGAAGATTGTCACCGTGCCTTCGAGAATAAAAGAGATACTGATTTCAACTCTTGCGAGACATTTGCCGAGTTTTTGCAGATGGCAACTTTTTTTGATGTTTGTAAAGAGAGGTCTCATGTTTTTTATGAAAAATAGTGGCGATGGTTCTGACGGATACATGCCTCTCGTTTGCCAGATTTTTGACAAATCTGTTTGAGTTTCTTCTGAGGCTTTCTCTGGTGGATTTCAACAGTTTGGGGTTCTGGCACATCGAAGACGACTTTGTACGAACCTATTCTTTACTTATCCTATCTCTTTGAACCGCTCCCACGTTCTTCAGACGATCAATCTGTTGACTTTGGAGGTTTTTCAAATACTCGGAGATTTTCTGGCAAAACGCAACCATTAAATTTCTATTCTTTGGTTAAAAACTGCAGTCATTATAATAAATATATTTTTGTTTACAAACTGTCGCCTAATGGCCGATGCACGCACGAGGGTTCGATACTCGCATAGCTGAGCTAAAATTCCTTCACAATTAGAAAGGTAATACAGGGTGCGGCAACATAATTTCCTTTTTCAATTCACTTTGCTGAAAAAAAGAAGTTATGTTGCCGCACCCCGTATGTGTAAGTGATGGCACTGGAACAAATGTCTTCATTAACACGTTGCCTCCGATTGCCTGATTGGTGTAAAACTTCACCTTGTACGCATAGTCACTAGAAGGATCTGAAAAAATTACAGAACCTAACCTAAGTGGTACACATATGTACGTACCACTTCGGAGTCAACGTGTTAAATGGCACGACTACGCACTAGAACTGAAAGCCTAGATTTCTGTTGTTGTATTCTGTTTTCTTTTCTTGGGCAGACATTTCTAATACAGGTTTCTACCAGGCAATGGTAGAAACCCACCAACGGTAGAAACCCACCAACGGTAGAAACCCACCAACGGTAGAAACCCACCAACGGTAGAAACCCACCAACGGTAGAAACCCACCAACGGTAGAAACCCACCAACGGTAG